>CAKMYJ010000266.1:600000-956686 GCA_929113495.1 Andrena minutula | reverse complement strand
CGATACCGATACACCTACCGATACTCCTACCGATAACCATATCAATACCGATACCGATACCCATACCGACACCCATACCGATACCGATACCGATACCGATACCCATACCGACACCCATACCGATACCGATAACGATACTCTTACCGATACCGACACAGATACTCACACCGATACCCATAGCGGTACCCATACCGATACCGATAACGATACTCTTACCGATACCGACACAGATACTCACACCGATACCCATAGCGATACCCATACCGATACCCATACCGATACCCATACCGATACCCATACCGATACCCATACCGATACCCATACCGATACCCATACCGATACCCATACCGATACGCATGCCGATAACCATACCGATATCGATACCGATACCGATACCGATACTCTTACCGATACCGATACAGATATTTACACCGATACACCTACCGATACTCCTACCGATACCAATACCAATACCCATACCGATACCCATGCCGACACCCATACCGATACCCGTGCCGATACCCATACCAATACCCATACCGATACCCATACCGATACCCATACCGATACCCATACCGATACCCATACCGATACCGATAACGATACTCTTACCGATATCGACACAGATACGCACACCGATACCCATAGCGATACCCATACCGATACCCATACCGATACCCATACCGATACCCATACCGATACCCATACCGATACCCATACCGATACCCATACCGATACCCATACCGATACACAAACCGATACCCATACCGATACCCATACCGATACAGATACCGATACCCATACCGATACCCATACCGATACCCATACCGATACCCAAACCGATACCCATACCGATACCCATACCGATACGCATGCCGATAACCATACCGATATCGATACCGAAACCCATACCGATACCCATACCGATACCCATAACGATACGCATACCGATACCCATACCAGTACCCATACCGATACCCATGCCGATACCGATACCGATACCGATACTCTTACCGATACCCATACCGATACCCATACCGATACCCATACCGATACCCATACCGATACCGATACGGATACCGATATCGATACCGATACCGATACCGATACTCTTACCGATACCGATACAGATATTTACACCGATACACCTACCGATACTCCTACCGATACCCATATCAATACCGATACCGATACCCATACCGATACCCATACCGATACCCATACCGATACCGATAACCATACTCTTACCGATACCGACACAGATACTCACACCGATACCCATAGCGATACCCATGCCGATACCCATACCGATACCCATACCGATACCCATACCGATACCCATACCGATACCCATACCGATACCGATACCGATACCCATACCGACACCCATACCGATACCGATAACGATACTCTTACCGATACCGACACAGATACTCACACCGATGCCCATAGCGATACGCATGCCGATAACCATACCGATATCGATACCGATACCGATACCGATACTCTTACCGATACCGATACAGATACTCACACCGATACAAATACCGACACTCTTACCGATACCCATACCGATACCCATACCGATACCCATACCGATACCCATACCGATACCCATACCGATACCCATACCGATACCCATACCGATACCCATACCGATACGCATGCCGATAACCATACCGATATCGATACCGATACCGATACCGATACTCTTACCGATACCGATACAGATACTCACACCGATACAAATACCGACACTCTTACCGATACCCATACCGATACCCATACCGATACCCATACCGATACACATACCGATACCCATACCGAAACCCATACCGATACCCATACCGATACCCATACCGATACCCATACCGATACCCATACCGATACGCATGCCGATACCGATAACGATACTCTTACCGATACCGACACAGATACTCACACCGATGCCCATAGCGATACCCATACCGATACCGATAACGATACTCTTACCGATACCGACACAGATACTCACACCGATACCCATAGCGATACCCATGCCGATACCCATACCGATACCCATACCGATACCCATACCGATACCCATACCGATACCGATACCGATACCCATACCGACACCCATACCGATACCGATAACGATACTCTTACCGATACCGACACAGATACTCACACCGATGCCCATAGCGATACCCATACCGATACCGATAACGATACTCTTACCGATACCGACACAGATACTCACACCGATACCCATAGCGATACCCATGCCGATACCCATACCGATACCCATATCGATACCGATACCGATACCCATACCGATACACCTACCGATACTCCTACCGATACCCATATCGATACCGATACCGATACCCATACCGATACCCATACCGATACCCATACCAATACCCATATCGATACCCATGCCGATACCCATACCGATACTCATACCGATACTCTTACCGATACCGATACCGATACAGATATTTACACCGATACACCTACCGATACTCCTACCGATACCCATATCGATACCGATACCGATACCCATACCGATACACCTACCGATACTCCTACCGATACCCATATCGATACCGATACCGATACCCATACCGATACCCATACCGATACCCATACCAATACCCATACCGATACCCATGCCGATACCCATACCGATACCCATACCGATACCGATATCGATACTCTTACCGATACCGTTACCGATACTCTTACCGATACCGATACAGATACTCACAGCGATACCCATACCGACACTCTGACCGATACCCATACCGATACCCATACCAATACCCATACCGATACCGATAACGATACTCTTACCGATATCGACACAGATACGCACACCGATACCCATACCAGTACCCATACCGATACCCATGCCGATACCGATACCGATACCCATACTCTTACCCATACCGATTCCGACACCGATACCGATACCGATAATGGTACCGATACTCTTACCGATACTCCTACCGATACCCATATCGATACCGATACTCTTACCGATACCGGTACTCTTACTGCTACCGATACAGATACTCACACCGATACCCATACCGACACTCTTACCGATACCCATGCCGATACCCATGCCGATACCCATACCGATACCGATACGGATACCGATATCGATACCGATACCGATACCGATACTCTTACCGATACCGATACAGATATTTACACCGATACACCTACCGATACTCCTAGCGATACCCATATCAATACCGATACCGATACCCATACCGATACCCATACCGATACCGATAACCATACTCTTACCGATACCAACACAGATACTCACACCGATACCCATACCGATACCCATACCGATACCCATACCGATACCCATACCGATACCCATACCTATACCGATACAGATATTTACACCGATACAAATACCGACACTCTTACCGATACCCATACCGATACCCATACCGATACCCATACCGATACCCATACCGATACCCATACCGAAACCCATACCGATACCCATACCGATACCCATACCGATACCCATACCGATACCCATACCGATACCCATACCGATACGCATGCCGATAACCATCCCGATATCGATACCGATACCGATACCGATACTCTTACCGATACCGATACAGATACTCACACCGATACAAATACCGACACTCTTACCGATACCCATACCGATACCCATACCGATACCCATACCGATACCCATACCGATACCCATACCGAAACCCATACCGATACCCATACCGATACCCATACCGATACCCATACCGATACCGATACCGATACCCATACCGACACCCATACCGATACCGATAACGATACTCTTACCGATACCGACACAGATACTCACACCGATGCCCATAGCGATACCCATACCGATACCGATAACGATACTCTTACCGATACCGACACAGATACTCACACCGATACCCACACCGATACCCATACCGAAACCCATACCGATATCCATACCGATACCCATACCGATACCCATACCGATACCCATACCGATACCCATACCGATACCCATACCGATACGCATGCCGATAACCATACCGATATCGATACCGATACCGATACCGATACTCTTACCGATGCCGATACAGATACTCACACCGATACAAATACCGACACTCTTACCGATACCCATACCGATACCCATACCGATACCCATACCGATACCCATACCGATACCCATACCGATACCCATACCGATACCCATACCGATACCCATACCGATACGCATGCCCATAACCATACCGATATCGATACCGATACCGATACCGATACTCTTACCGATTCTCATACCGATACCCATATCTATACCGATACCCACATCGATACCGATACCGATACCGATACTCTTACCGATACCGATACAGATATTTACACCGATACACCTACCGATACTCCTACCGATACCAATACCAATACCCATACCGATACCCATGCCGACACCCATACCGATACCCGTGCCGATACCCATACCAATACCCATACCGATACCCATACCGATACCCATACCGATACCCATACCGATACCCATATCGATACCCATGCCGATACCCATACCGATACCGATACCGATACTCTTACCGATACCCAAACAGATACCCATACCGATACCCATACCGATACCCATACCGATACCCATACCGATACCGATACCGCTACCGATACCGATACCGATACTCTTACCGATACTGATACCGATATTCTTACCGATACTGATACCGATACTCTTACCGATACTGATACCGATACTCTTACCGATACCGATACCGATACAGATATTTACACCGATACACCTACCGATACTCCTACCGATAACCATATCGATACCGATACCGATACCCATACCGATACACCTACCGATACTCCTACCGATACCCATATCGATACCGATACCGATACCCATACCGATACCCATACCGATACCCATACCAATACCCATATCGATACCCATGCCGATACCCATACCGATACTGATACCGATACTCTTACCGATACCGATACCGATACAGATATTTACACCGATACACCTACCGATACTCCTACCGATACCCATATCGATACCGATACCGATACCCATACCGATACACCTACCGATACGCATGCCGATAACCATACCGATATCGATACCGAAACCCATACCGATACCCATACCGATACCCATAACGATACGCATACCGATACCCATACCAGTACCCATACCGATACCCATGCCGATACCGATACCGATACCGATACTCTTACCGATACTCATACCGATACCCATATCGATACCGATACCCACATCGATACCGATACCGATACCGATACTCTTACCGATACCGATACCGATACTCTTACCGATACCGATACAGATACTCACACCGATACAAATACCGACACTCTTACCGATACCCATACCGATACCCATACCGATACCCATACCGATACCCATACCGATACCCATACCGATACGCATACCGAAACCCATACCGATACCCATACCGATACCCATACCGATACCCATACCGATACCCATACGGATACGCATGCCGATAACCATACCGATATCGATACCGATACCGATACCGATACTCTTACCGATACTCCTACCGATACCCATATCGATACCGATACCCACATCGATACCGATACAGATATTTACACCGATACACCTACCGATACTCCTACCGATACCGATAACGATACTCTTACCGATACCGACACAGATACTCACACCGATACCCATAGGGGTACCCATACCGATACCGATAACGATTCTCTTACCGATATCGACACAGATACGCACACCGATACCCATAGCGATACCCATACCGATACCCATACCGACACCCATACCGATACCCATACCTATACCCATACCGATACCCATACCGATATCCATACCGATACCCATACCGATACCCATACCGATACCCATACCGATACCCATACCGATACGCATGCCGATACCCATACCGACACCCATACCGATACCGATACCGATACCGATACCCATACCGACACCCATACCGATACCGATAACGATACTCTTACCGATACCGACACAGATACTCACACCGATACCCATAGGGGTACCCATACCGATACCGATAACGATACTCTTACCGATACCTACACAGATACTCACACCGATACCCATAGCGATACCCATACCGATACCCATACCGATACCCATAGCGATACCCATACCGATACCGATAACGATACTCTTACCGATACCGACACAGATACTCACACCGATACCCATAGCGATACCCATACCGATACCCATACCGATACCCATACCGATACCCATACCGATACCCATACCGATACCCATACCGATACCCATACCGATACGCATGCCGATAACCATACCGATATCGATACCGATACCGATACCGATACTCTTACCGATACTCATACCGATACCCATATCTATACCGATACCCACATCGATACCGATACCGATACCGATACTCTTACCGATACCGATACAGATATTTACACCGATACGCCTACCGATACTCCTACCGATACCCATACCAATAACATACCGATACCCATGCCGACACCCATACCGATACCCATGCCGATACCCATACCAATACCCATACCGATACCGATACCGATACCCATACCGATACCCATACCAATACCCATATCGATACCCATGCCGATACCCATACCGATACCGATACCGATACTCTTACCGATACCCAAACAGATACCCATACCGATACCCATACCGATACCCATACCGATACCCATACCGATACCCATACCAATACCCATACCGATACCCATGCCGATACCCATACCGATACCCATACCGATACCGATATCGATACTCTTACCGATACCGTTACCGATACTCTTACCGATACCGATACAGATACTCACAGCGATACCCATACCGACACTCTTACCGATACCCATACCGATACCCATACCAATACCCATACCGATACCGATAACGATACTCTTACCGATATCGACACAGATACGCACACCGATACCCATAGCGATACCCATACCGATACCCATACCGATACCCATACCTATACCCATACCGATATCCATACCGATACCCATACCGATACCCATACCGATACCCATACCGATACCCATACCGATACGCATGCCGATAACCATACCGATATCGATACCGGTACCGATACCGATACTCTTACCGATACTCATACCGATGCCCATACCGATACCCATACCGATACGCATGCCGATAACCATACCGATATCGATACCGATACCGATACCGATACTCTTACCGATACTCATACCGATACCCATATCTATACCGATACCCACATCGATACCGATACCGATACCGATACTCTTACCGATACCGATACAGATATTTACACCGATACACCTACCGATACTCCTACCGATACCAATACCAATACCCATACCGATACCCATACCGACACCCATACCGATACCCATGCCGATACCCATACCAATACCCATACCGATACACATACCGATACCCATACCGATACCGATAACGATACTCTTACCGATATCGACACAGATACGCACACCGATACCCATAGCGATATCGATAACGGTACCGATACCGATACTCTTACCGATACTCATACCGATGCCCATACCGATACCCATACCGATACCCATACCGATACGCATGCCGATACCGATAACCATACTCTTACCGATACCGACACAGATACTCACACCGATACCCATACCGATACCCATACCGATACCCATACCGATACCGATACAGATATTTACCCCGATACACCTACCGATACTCCTACCGATACCCATATCAATACCGATACCGACACACCTACCGATACCCATACCGATACCAATACCGATATCCATACCGATACCCATACCGATACCCATACCCATACCGATACCCATACCGATACCCATGCCGATGCCCATACCGATACCCATGCCGATATCCATATCAATACCCATACCGATACCCATACCGATACCCATACCGATACCCATACCGATACCCATACCGATACCCATACCGATACCCATACCGATACCCATACCGATACCCATACCGATACCGATAACGATACTCTTACCGATATCGACACAGATACGCACACCGATACCCATAGCGATACCCATACCGATACCCATACCGATACCCATACCGATACCCATACGTATACCCATACCGATACCCATACCGATATCCATACCGATTCCCATACCGATACCCATACCGATACCCATACCGATACCCATACCGATACGCATGCCGATAACCATACCGATATCGATACCGGTACCGATACCGATACTCTTACCGATACTCATACCGATGCCCATACCGATACCCATACCGATACGCATGCCGATAACCATACCGATATCGATACCGATACGGATACCGATACTCTTACCGATACCGATACAGATATTTACACCGATACACCTACCGATACCCATATCAATACCGATACCGACACTCCTACCGATACCCATACCGATACCCATACCGATACCCATACCGATACCCATAACGATACGCATACCGATACCCATACCAGTACCCATACCGATACCCATGCCGATACCCATACCGATACCCATACCGATACCCATACCGATACCCATACCGATACCTATACCGATACCCATACCGATACCCATACCGATACGCATGCCGATAACCATACCGATATCGATACCGATACCGATACCGATACTCTTACCGATACCGATACAGATATTTACACCGATACACCTACCGATACCCATATCAATACCGATACCCATATCAATACCGATACCGACACTCCTACCGATACCCATACCGATACCCATAACGATACGCATACCGATACCCATACCAGTACCCATACCGATACCCATGCCGATACCGATACCGATACCCATACTCTTACCCATACCGATTCCGACACCGATACCGATACCGATAATTTCATTTCATTTCATTTATTAACGGGAAGACCCTTTAGAATATAGAGATATAAAGACATAAAAGATAATTAAACTTATAAAGAAATAAAAATAAGTGAAAAAGCGTAATTATACAAAAATACAAATAAAATAAACAAGATAAACATAAACACAACAACATAACAAAACACTTTACTGAGGTAACAGACTCTTAAATAGTGAGCTTTTAAACGAAGCAAGAGAGACGGTGAAAAGATCTATCTCTACAGGGCACTGGTTCATAACCTCCATGGCCCGATTTATAGGATCGACAGCATAATGAAAGTAGTCAGGGACACTCGCTACAAAAAGAGGTCTCGGACGCAACGACCGTTGTGGTGCGTGAAATGAAACCATTGCAACGAGATCCCGACAGTTAATCAAACCATTAATTATTTTGTAGAGAAATATCAGGTCGGTACAGACACGGCGATCGCTAAGACTCGCAAGTCCAGTCTTACGCATGGCAGGACCATAATCATGATCATCAAACCTCATAGGGCTACCAGTAAGTCTCATGGCAAGTCTAAGAAACTTATGTTGCACCCTCTCTATTAGTGTGACATATTGCTTATGCCTAGGGCACCAGATAGCTGACGCATATTCAACCAATGGCCTTACAAGTGCAACATATAATAACTTCAGAGTTCTGAGTTGTCTAAAATGTTTGCCAAAACGGGCAATAAACCCAAGGGTTTTCATGGCCCTTCTAGTGATAATGCTATAATGATTACGAAAGTCTAGACAAGACGTAAACGTTACCCCAAGGTCAATGACCTCATTCGCAACTGTCAATGGGGTGTCACACAGCTTATAAGACGATTGGATACAACTGATAGTCCTATGAGATCTGGTGACCATACATTTACTGGTGTTAAGGTACAACTTATTAGCGATACACCAGTCGTCAAATCTCGTCAGATCCATCTGCATCATATCAACATCGGCAGGCGAACTAATAATACGGAAGACTTTCAAGTCATCCGCATACATAAGGAACTTACTGTGAAGAAAAACATCGCTGAGATCGTTAATAAAAAGAAGGAACAGTAGAGGACCCAGATGTGAGCCCTGAGGCACTCCTGACGTTACTTTAACAGGATAAGACCGTTGATCATGAACCATAATAACTTGCTCACGACCATTCAAGTAGCTACCAATCCAGGCAAGGAGTGAACCACTGATCCCAATTGAAACTAACTTGTTATACAAAATATGGTGATCAACCGAATCAAAAGCCTTCCGGAAATCAGTGTATACCGTATCAACTTGCAAACCCGAGTCCAAAGCCGATGAAACGAAGCTATGATAAACCGCCAGATTAGATGTCGTTGACCTCCGAGGAACAAATCCATGCTGCTCATCGCAGATAACATTTACGAGACAAGGTGTTAAATACTCCGTAATTATTTCCTCGAAGATCTTGGGCATAACAGATAACTTACAAATCGGCCGATAGTTCCTTACATCAGAGCGATCGCCAGCCTTGAATATCGGAGAGACCAAAGTATTCTTCCAAGCTGCCGGGAAGGTACCCATTGAAAGAGAGGAATTAAAAATATGCCAGAGGGGCCTAGAAAGAATAAAGGAGCACTCTCTTAAAAACTGTGGCGGAATACCATCATAGCCAGGTCCTTTCGTGGAGTCTAGTCCCGCAAGTTTAGAATATATTTGGCTTAATGAAATGGATACTGAATGAATGTTTACTTCATTGCCAGAGGACATACCGGGGTTCAAGACAGGCGGCCCTCCAGTCTGAGGATTGAAGACAGACCCAAAGAATTCAGCAAAAAGATTGGCAGCTGCCGAATGAGTCGAGACAGAATTATGATCAAGGTGTACCTCAGCAGGAATACCTTGCTGTCCTCGCGCAGTAGTAACAAATTTCCAGAAGCAAGATACATTGTTCGATACGGCACTCTCAACGCGATTGATGTAGTTACGATGGTCGAGCAATAGGGTCGCCTTACATTTCGAGCGAAGACTAGAAAAGTGCAGATAGTCGCCGTATCCACCTGAACGCTTAAAGGCTCTATGCGCCATCTTCTTATATCGGATCAGGGACCTCAAACAAGGGGAAAACCAGTGCGGAAACGTAGATCGTACTACTGACCGAACAGGAATAAAGGCATCTATTGCCCAATAAATGTGACCATAAAGTCTCTCCAGAGCAACGTCTGGCTCAATGTTACCGATTTCACTATCCCAGTCGACAGAATTTAGATAAAGCAATACACTAGGATAATCCCCATGTTTGAAGTCCCTATATTCAATGTTACCACCCACAAGATCAGGATTTATAAACAAATCACTGAATAAGGTATACAATGGTGGGTGATAAACATCAGGTACAACAAGGGAGTCAATGACCCTGTCAACTAAAACTTTAGTACTGCTAACAAAAATAAGATCCAACATAGCATCGTATTCGTTAAAAACAGTATTAACTTGGGTAAGATTACAATACCCAGCACAACCCAGGAGGAGATCAATTGCAGCTGACTCGCTAGAGGACAATCCAGACCTCTTGAAACACGCTACATCCGAGTCGTTGAACCAAACAGCATGAGGCAAATTATAATCCCCAAACAGAGAGAAGGTGTCATCAGTGTAATTATGGAATAATTCAAGAACACAATCAACATGACTCGAGTAAAGTGAAGGATGTGATGAAGGCGGAAAATACACAGCGCCCAACATTAGATGTTTATTATAACCAAGGTGAACACGGACAAACACCTGCTCAACGTTTGAACAGCAGATCTTGATAGGATTGGACGGTAACGAGTCTCTGACCGCAATAAGAACTCCCCCGCCCCTTGTAAAACAACTTGTTTGACGGGTTCTATCGCACCTGTACACAATGTACCCCCTTAGCCCAAGCTCAGCAGAAGAGATAGCGGAAGTGAGCCAAGCTTCAACTAAAATAATAATGTCATATGACACAGCGGAGGAGAGAACAGAGTTAAGTAAAGTGTCGAGCTTCGTACGTAGACCACGGACATTTTGAAAATACACTAAAGGGCCAGATTTTAGTTTTTTTGCGTAGAGTTCCTAGTAGGTCTCCCCGGCACAATCTTCGGAACACCATGAGAATAGCGTATAGTCATGTTGGTATCCCCCTGCTCATGTAGGTCCCGCAGCTTCAACCTAAGCTGGGAAAGAGTCTCCCGTTGATGCCTTGTCTTGTCGTCCGATATCTTGACAGGCCCCTTATAGCGATGTTTATTCTGTAGTATATTCTTGACGGTATCAGCGGAGCCGAACCGCACACACAGAGGCCTGCAGGGCGTCGAGCCCTTCTTCCCAAGTCGATGTGTAGTCAGATCCTGGGAGCGAAGGGGACAGATGTCAGCCAAGACAGCACGCACTCCCTCAACATCCGCAGCTTTGGCAATGTCCAACGATGACTCCACAGACTCAGGCAGGCCAAAAATAACTATATTTCTGGCCCTGTACTCCCTATCCTTCAGCTCTTCGAAGACGTCATCCACCTGAGGTGAAGGCAGCTGCTCGGCAGGAGTGGATGATTTATCCTCAAGAGCCTTAACCCTTTCGGATACAGATTTAATCTCGGCCTTCATGTCTGAGAGATCAGATCTCAGGCCATTTAGGCTGGATAAGATGTCTTCTCTAAAGGCTGAGAACTGGATCATTAATTCCTCCTTAAAATTCCGGAAGTCATCGGCCGACGGTAAGGAGGAAAGCGCCTGGAGCGTAGCGGCTGGTAAGTTAGGAGGCGACTGACTCGGCGAAGCAACTAATTGGCTAGTGCTAGGTGTCGGCTTTGAGGATCCCAACCGACAATCCAAAAGAGCCCCATGAGACCACGGATGCCCAGACCGAATCAAACACGAAGATCCAGCATGCCGATAATGGTACCGATACTCTTACCGATACTCCTACCGATACCCATATCGATACCGATACTCTTACCGATACCGATACTCTTACTGCTACCGATACAGATACTCACACCGATACCCATACCGACACTCTTACCGATACCCATACCGATACCCATGCCGATACCCATACCGATACCGATACGGATACCGATATCGATACCGATACCGATACCGATACTCTTACCGATACCGATACAGATATTTACACCGATACACCTACCGATACTCCTACCGATACCCATATCAATACCGATACCGATACCCATACCGATAACCATACCGATACCGATAACCATACTCTTACCGATACCGACACAGATACTCACACCGATACCCATACCGATACCCATACCGATACCCATACCGATACCGATACAGATATTTACCCCGATACACCTACCGATACTCCTACCGATACCCATATCAATACCGATACCGACACACCTACCGATACCCATACCGATACCAATACCGATACCCATACCGATACCCATACCGATACCCACACCGATACCCATACCGAAACCCATACCGATACCCATACCGATACCCATACCGATACCCATACCGATACCCATACCAATACCCATACCGATACGCATGCCGATAACCATACCGATATCGATACCGATACCGATACCGATACTCTTACCGATACCGATACAGATACTCACACCGATACAAATACCGACACTCTTACCGATACCCATACCGATACCCATACCGATACCCATACCGATACCCATACCGATACCCATACCGAAACCCATACCGATACCCATACCGATACCCATACCGATACCCATACCGATACCCATACCGATACCCATACCGATACCCATACCGATACCCATACCGATACGCATGCCGATAACCATACTGATATCGATACCGATACCGATACCGATACTCTTACCGATACTCCTACCGATACCCATATCGATACCGATACCCCTACCGATACCCATATCGATACCGATACCCACATCGATTCCGATACAGATATTTACACCGATACACCTACCGATACTCCTACCGATACCCATATCAATACCGACACCGATACCCATACCGATACCCATACCGATACGCATGCCGATAACCATACTGATATCGATACCGATACCGATACCGATACTCTTACCGATACTCCTACCGATACCCATATCGATACCGATACCCCTACCGATACCCATATCGATACCGATACCCACATCGATACCGATACAGATATTTACACCGATACACCTACCGATACTCCTACCGATACCCATATCAATGCCGACACCGATACCCATACCGACACCCATACCGATACCGATACCGATACCGATACCCATACCGACACCCATACCGATACCGATAACGATACTCTTACCGATACCGACACAGATACTCACACCGATGCCCATAGCGATACCCATACCGATACCGATAACGATACTCTTACCGATACCGACACAGATACTCACACCGATACCCATAGCGATACCCATGCCGATACCCATACCGATACCCATACCGATACCCATACCGATACCCATACCGATACCCATACCGATACCCATACCGATACGCATGCCGATAACCATACCGATATCGATACCGATACCGATTCCGATACTCTTACCGTTACTCATACCGATACCCATATCTATACCGATACCCACATCGATACCGATACCGATACCGATACTCTTACCGATACCGATACAGATATTTACACCGATACACCTACCGATACTCCTACCGATACCAATACCAATACCCATACCGATACCCATACCGACACCCATACCGATACCCATGCCGATACCCATACCAATACCCATACCGATACACATACCGATACCCATACCGATACCGATAACGATACTCTTACCGATATCGACACAGATACGCACACCGATACCCATAGCGATACCCATACCGATACCCATACCGATACCCATACCGATACCCATACCGATACCCATACCGATACCCATACCGATACCCATACCGATACCCAAACCGATACCCATACCGATACCCATACCGATACGCATGCCGATAACCATACCGATATCGATACCGATACCGATACCGATACACTTACCGATACCGAAACAGATACTCACACCGATACCCATACCGACACACTTACCGATACCCATACCGATACCCATGCCGATACCCATACCGATACCGATACCGATACCGATACTCTTACAGATACCGATACAGATATTTACACCGATACACCTACCGATACTCCTACCGATACCCATGTCAATACCGACACCAACACTCCTACCGATACCCATACCGATACCCATACCGAAACCCATACCGATACCCATACCGATACCCATAACGATACGCATACCCATACCCATACCAGTACCCATACCGATACCCATGCCGATACCGATACCGATACCGATACTCTTACCGATACTCATACCGATACCCATATCGATACCGATACCCACATCGATACCGATACCGATACCGATACTCTTACCGATACCGATACCGATACTCTTACCGATACCGATACAGATACTCACACCGATACAAATACCGACACTCTTACCCATACCCATACCGATACCCATACCGATACCCATACCGATACCCATACCGATACACCTACCGATACTCCTACCGATACCCATATCAATACCGACACCGATACCCATACCGACACCCATACCGATACAGATACCGATACCGATACCCATACCGACACCCATACCGATACCGATAACGATACTCTTACCGATACCGACACAGATACTCACACCGATGCCCATAGCGATACCCATACCGATACCGATAACGATACCCATACCGATACCCATACCGATACCCATACCGATACCCATACCGATACGCATGCCGATAACCATACCGATATCGATACCGATACCGATACCGATACTCTTACCGATACTCATACCGATACCCATATCTATACCGATACCCACATCGATACCGATACCGATACCGATACTCTTACCGATACCGATACAGATATTTACACCGATACACCTACCGATACTCCTACCGATACCAATACCAATACCCATACCGATACCCATGCCGACACCCATACCGATACCCATGCCGATACCCATACCAATACCCATACCGATACACATACCGATACCCATACCGATACCGATAACGATACTCTTACCGATATCGACACAGATACGCACACCGATACCCATAGCGATACCCATACCGATACCCATACCGATACCCATACCGATACCCAAACCGATACCCATACCGATACCCATACCGATACCCATACCGATACACATACCGATACCCATACCGATACCCATACCGATACAGATACCGATACCCATACCGATACCCATACCGATACCCATACCGATACCCAAACCGATACCCATACCGATACCCATACCGATACGCATGCCGATAACCATACCGATATCGATACCGATACCGATACCGATACTCTTACCGATACCGAAACAGATACTCACACCGATACCCATACCGACACTCTTACCGATACCCATACCGATACCCATGCCGATACCCATACCGATACCGATACCGATACCGATACTCTTACAGATACCGATACAGATATTTACACCGATACAAATACCGATACTCCTACCGATACCCATATCAATACCGACACCAACACTCCTACCGATACCCATACCGATTCCCATACCGAAACCCATACCGATACCCATACCGATACCCATAACGATACGCATACCCATACCCATACCAGTACCCATACCGATACCCATGCCGATACCGATACCGATACCGATACTCTTACCGATATTCATACCGATACCCATATCGATACCGATACCCACATCGATACCGATACCGATACCGATACTCTTACCGATACCGATACCGATACTCTTACCGATACCGATACAGATACTCACACCGATACAAATACCGACACTCTTACCCATACCCATACCGATACCCATACCGATACCCATACCGATACCCATACCGATACACCTACCGATACTCCTACCGATACCCATATCAATACCGACACCGATACCCATACCGACACCCATACCGATACAGATACCGATACCGATACCCATACCGACACCCATACCGATACCGATAACGATACTCTTACCGATACCGACACAGATACTCACACCGATGCCCATAGCGATACCCATACCGATACCGATAACGATACTCTTACCGATACCGACACAGATATTCACACCGATACCCATAGCGATACCCATGCCGATACCCATATCGATGCCGACACCGATACCCATACCGACACCCATACCGATACAGATACCGATACCGATACCCATACCGACACCCATACCGATACCGATAACGATACTCTTACCGATACCGACACAGATACTCACACCGATGCCCATAGCGATACCCATACCGATACCGATAACGATACTCTTACCGATACCGACACAGATATTCACACCGATACCCATAGCGATACCCATGCCGATACCCATATCGATACCCATACCGATACCCATACCGATACCCATACCGATACCCATACCGATACCCATACCGATACGCATGCCGATAACCATACCGATATCGATACCGATACCGATACCGATACTCTTACCGATACCGATACAGATATTTACACCGATACTCCTACCGATACTCCTACCGATACCAATACCAATACCCATACCGATACCCATGCCGACACCCATACCGATACCCATGCCGATACCCATACCAATACCCATACCGATACACATACCGATACCCATACCGATACCGATAACGATACTCTTACCGATATCGACACAGATACGCACACCGATACCCATAGCGATACCCATACCGATACCCATACCGATACCCATACCGATACCCATACCGATACCCATACCGATACCCATACCGATACCCATACCGATACACATACCGATACCCATACCGATACCCATACCGATACAGATACCGATACCCATACCGATACCCATACCGATACCCATACCGATACCCAAACCGATACCCATACCGATACCCATACCGATACGCATGCCGATAACCATACCGATATCGATACCGATACCGATACCGATACTCTTACCGATACCGAAACAGATACTCACACCGATACCCATACCGACACTCTTACCGATACCCATACCGATACCCATGCCGATACCCATACCGATACCGATACCGATACCGATACTCTTACAGATACCGATACAGATATTTACACCGATACACCTACCGATACTCCTACCGATACCCATATCAATACCGACACCAACACTCCTACCGATACCCATACCGATACCCATACCGAAACCCATACCGATACCCATACCGATACCCATAACGATACGCATACCCATACCCATACCAGTACCCATACCGATACCCATGCCGATACCGATACCGATACCGATACTCTTACCGATACTCATACCGATACCCATATCGATACCGATACCCACATCGATACCGATACCGATACCGATACTCTTACCGATACCGATACCGATACTCTTACCGATACCGATACAGATACTCACACCGATACAAATACCGACACTCTTACCCATACCCATACCGATACCCATACCGATACCCATACCGATACCCATACCGATACCCATACCGAAACCCATACCGATACCCATACCGATACCCATACCGATACCCATACCGATACCCATACCGATACCCATACGGATACGCATGCCGATAACCATACCGATATCGATACCGATACCGATACCGATACTCTTACCGATACTCCTACCGATACCCATATCGATACCGATACCCACATCGATACCGATACAGATATTTACACCGATACACCTACCGATACTCCTACCGATACCCATATCAATACCGATACCCATACCCATACCGACACCCATACCGATACCGATACCGATACCGATACCCATACCGACACCCATACCGATACCGATAACGATACTCTTACCGATACCGACACAGATACTCACACCGATACCCATAGCGGTACACATACCGATACCGATAACGATACTCTTACCGATACCGATACTGATATTTACACCGATACACCTACCGATACCCATGTCAATACCGATACCCATATCAATACCGATACCGACACTCCTACCGATACCGACACTCCTACCGATACCCATACCGATACCCATACCGATACCCATACCGAAACCCATACCAATACCCATACCGATACCCATAACGATACCCATACCGACACTCTTACCGATACCCATACCGATACCCATACCGATACCCATAACGATACGCATACCCATACCCATACCAGTACCCATACCGATACCCATGCCGATACCGATACCGATACCGATACTCTTACCGATACTCATACCGATACCCATATCGATACCGATACCCACATCGATACCGATACCGATACCGATACTCTTACCGATACCGATACCGATACTCTTACCGATACCGATACAGATACTCACACCGATACAAATACCGACACTCTTACCCATACCCATACCGATACCCATACCGATACCCATACCGATACCCATACCGATACACCTACCGATACTCCTACCGATACCCATATCAATACCGACACCGATACCCATACCGACACCCATACCGATACAGATACCGATACCGATACCCATACCGACACCCATACCGATACCGATAACGATACTCTTACCGATACCGACACAGATACTCACACCGATGCCCATAGCGATACCCATACCGATACCGATAACGATACTCATACCGATACCGACACAGATATTCACACCGATACCCATAGCGATACCCATGCCGATACCCATATCGATACCCATACCGATACCCATACCGATACCCATACCGATACCCATACCGATACCCATACCGATACGCATGCCGATAACCATACCGATATCGATACCGATACCGATACCGATACTCTTACCGATACTCATACCGATACCCATATCTATACCGATACCCACATCGATACCGATACCGATACCGATACTCTTACCGATACCGATACAGATATTTACACCGATACTCCTACCGATACTCCTACCGATACCAATACCAATACCCATACCGATACCCATGCCGACACCCATACCGATACCCATGCCGATACCCATACCAATACCCATACCGATACACATACCGATACCCATACCGATACCGATAACGATACTCTTACCGATATCGACACAGATACGCACACCGATACCCATAGCGATACCCATACCGATACCCATACCGATACCCATACCGATACCCATACCGATACCCATACCGATACCCATACCGATACCCATACCGATACGCATGCCGATACCGATAACCATACTCTTACCGATACCGACACAGATACTCACACCGATACCCATACCGATACCCATACCGATACCCATACCGATACCGATACAGATATTTACCCCGATACACCTACCGATACTCCTACCGATACCCATATCAATACCGATACCGACACACCTACCGATACCCATACCGATACCAATACCGATATCCATACCGATACCCATACCGATACCCATACCCATACCGATACCCATACCGATACCCATGCCGATGCCCATACCGATACCCATGCCGATATCCATATCAATACCCATACCGATACCCATACCGATACCCATACCGATACCCATACCGATACCCATACCGATACCCATACCGATACCCATACCGATACCCATACCGATACCGATAACGATACTCTTACCGATATCGACACAGATACGCACACCGATACCCATAGCGATACCCATACCGATACCCATACCGATACCCATACCGATACCCATACGTATACCCATACCGATACCCATACCGATATCCATACCGATTCCCATACCGATACCCATACCGATACCCATACCGATACCCATACCGATACGCATGCCGATAACCATACCGATATCGATACCGGTACCGATACCGATACTCTTACCGATACTCATACCGATGCCCATACCGATACCCATACCGATACGCATGCCGATAACCATACCGATATCGATACCGATACGGATACCGATACTCTTACCGATACCGATACAGATATTTACACCGATACACCTACCGATACCCATATCAATACCGATACCCATATCAATACCGATACCGACACTCCTACCGATACCCATACCGATACCCATACCGATACCCATACCGATACCCATACCGATACGCATGCCGATAACCATACCGATATCGATACCGATACCGATACCGATACTCTTACCGATACCGATACAGATATTTACACCGATACACCTACCGATACCCATATCAATACCGATACCGACACTCCTACCGATACCCACACCGATACCCATACCGATACCCATACCGATACCCATACCGATACCCATACCGATACCCATAACGATACGCATACCGATACCCATACCAGTACCCATACCGATACCCATGCCGATACCCATACCGATACCCATACCGATACCCATACCGATACCCATACCGATACCCATACCGATACCCATACCGATACCCATACCGATACGCATGCCGATAACCATACCGATATCGATACCGATACCGATACCGATACTCTTACCGATACCGATACAGATATTTACACCGATACACCTACCGATACCCATATCAATACCGATACCCATATCAATACCGATACCGACACTCCTACCGATACCCATACCGATACCCATAACGATACGCATACCGATACCCATACCAGTACCCATACCGATACCCATGCCGATACCGATACCGATACCCATACTCTTACCCATACCGATTCCGACACCGATACCGATACCGATAATGGTACCGATACTCTTACCGATACTCCTACCGATACCCATATCGATACCGATACTCTTACCGATACCGATACTCTTACTGCTACCGATACAGATACTCACACCGATACCCATACCGACACTCTTACCGATACCCATACCGATACCCATGCCGATACCCATACCGATACCGATACGGATACCGATATCGATACCGATACCGATACCGATACTCTTACCGATACCGATACAGATATTTACACCGATACACCTACCGATACTCCTACCGATACCCATATCAATACCGATACCGATACCCATACCGATACCCATACCGATACCGATAACCATACTCTTACCGATACCGACACAGATACTCACACCGATACCCATACCGATACCCATACCGATACCCATACCGATACCGATACAGATATTTACCCCGATACACCTACCGATACTCCTACCGATACCCATATCAATACCGATACCGACACACCTACCGATACCCATACCGATACCAATACCGATACCCATACCGATACCCATACCGATACCCACACCGATACCCATACCGAAACCCATACCGATACCCATACCGATACCCATACCGATACCCATACCGATACCCATACCAATACCCATACCGATACGCATGCCGATAACCATACCGATATCGATACCGATACCGATACCGATACTCTTACCGATACCGATACAGATACTCACACCGATACAAATACCGACACTCTTACCGATACCCATACCGATACCCATACCGATACCCATACCGATACCCATACCGATACCCATACCGAAACCCATACCGATACCCATACCGATACCCATACCGATACCCATACCGATACCCATACCGATACCCATACCGATACCCATACCGATACCCATACCGATACGCATGCCGATAACCATACCGATATCGATACCGATACCGATACCGATACTCTTACCGATACCGATACAGATACTCACACCGATACAAATACCGACACTCTTACCGATACCCATACCGATACCCATACCGATACCCATACCGATACCCATACCGATACCCATACCGAAACCCATACCGATACCCATACCGAAACCCATACCGATACCCATACCGATACCCATACCGATACCCATACCGATACCCATACCAATACCCATACCGATACGCATGCCGATAACCATACCGATATCGATACCGATACCGATACCGATACTCTTACCGATACCGATACAGATACTCTCACCGATACAAATACCGACACTCTTACCGATACCCATACCGATACCCATGCCGACACCCATACCGATACCCATACCTATACCCATACCGATACCCATACCGATATCCATACCGATACCCATACCGATACCCATACCGATACCCATACCGATACCCATACCGATACGCATGCCGATAACCATACCGATATCGATACCGATACCGATACTCTTACCGATACCGATACTCTTACCGATACCGATACAGATATTTACACCGATACACCTACCGATACTCCTACCGATACCAATACCAATACCCATACCGATACCCATGCCGACACCCATACCGATACCCGTGCCGATACCCATACCAATACCCATACCGATACCCATACCGATACCCATACCGATACCCATACCGATACCGATAACGATACTCTTACCGATATCGACACAGATACGCACACCGATACCCATAGCGATACCCATACCGATACCCATACCGATACCCATACCGATACAGATACCGATACCCATACCGATACCCATACCGATACCCATACCGATACCCAAACCGATACCCATACCGATACCCATACCGATACGCATGCCGATAATCATACCGATATCGATACCGAAACCCATACCGATACCCATACCGATACCCATAACGATACGCATACCGATACCCATACCAGTACCCATACCGATACCCATGCCGATACCGATACCGATACCGATACTCTTACCGATACTCATACCGATACCCATATCGATACCGATACCCACATCGATACCGATACCGATACCGATACTCTTACCGATACCGTTACCGATACTCTTACCGATACCGATACAGATACTCACACCGATACAAATACCGACACTCTTACCGATACCCATACCGATACCCATACCGATACCCATACCGATACCCATACCGATACCCATACCGAAACCCATACCGATACCCATACCGATACCCATACCGATACCCACACCGATACCCATACGGATACGCATGCCGATAACCATACCGATATCGATACCGATACCGATACCGATACTCTTACCGATACTCCTACCGATACCCATATCGATACCGATACCCACATCGATACCGATACACCTACCGATACTCCTACCGATAACCATATCAATACCGATACCGATACCCATACCGACACCCATACCGATACCGATACCGATACCGATACCCATACCGACACCCATACCGATACCGATAACGATACTCTTACCGATACCGACACAGATACTCACACCGATACCCATAGCGGTACCCATACCGATACCGATAACGATACTCTTACCGATACCGACACAGATACTCACACCGATACCCATAGCGATACCCATACCGATACCCATACCGATACCCATACCGATACCCATACCGATACCCATACCGATACCCATACCGATACCCATACCGATACCCATACCGATACGCATGCCGATAACCATACCGATATCGATACCGATACCGATACCGATACTCTTACCGATACCGATACAGATATTTACACCGATACACCTACCGATACTCCTACCGATACCAATACCAATACCCATACCGATACCCATGCCGACACCCATACCGATACCCGTGCCGATACCCATACCAATACCCATACCGATACCCATACCGATACCCATACCGATACCCATACCGATACCGATAACGATACTCTTACCGATATCGACACAGATACGCACACCGATACCCATAGCGATACCCATACCGATACCCATACCGATACCCATACCGATACCCATACCGATACCCATACCGATACCCATACCGATACCCATACCGATACCCATACCGATACACAAACCGATACCCATACCGATACCCATACCGATACAGATACCGATACCCATACCGATACCCATACCGATACCCATACCGATACCCAAACCGATACCCATACCGATACCCATACCGATACGCATGCCGATAACCATACCGATATCGATACCGAAACCCATACCGATACCCATACCGATACCCATAACGATACGCATACCGATACCCATACCAGTACCCATACCGATACCCATGCCGATACCGATACCGATACCGATACTCTTACCGATACCCATACCGATACCCATACCGATACCCATACCGATACCCATACCGATACCCATACCGATACCGATACGGATACCGATATCGATACCGATACCGATACCGATACTCTTACCGATACCGATACAGATATTTACACCGATACACCTACCGATACTCCTACCGATACCCATATCAATACCGATACCGATACCCATACCGATACCCATACCGATACCCATACCGATACCGATAACCATACTCTTACCGATACCGACACAGATACTCACACCGATACCCATAGCGATACCCATGCCGATACCCATACCGATACCCATACCGATACCCATACCGATACCCATACCGATACCCATACCGATACCGATACCGATACCCATACCGACACCCATACCGATACCGATAACGATACTCTTACCGATACCGACACAGATACTCACACCGATGCCCATAGCGATACGCATGCCGATAACCATACCGATATCGATACCGATACCGATACCGATACTCTTACCGATACCGATACAGATACTCACACCGATACAAATACCGACACTCTTACCGATACCCATACCGATACCCATACCGATACCCATACCGATACCCATACCGATACCCATACCGATACCCATACCGATACCCATACCGATACGCATGCCGATAACCATACCGATATCGATACCGATACCGATACCGATACTCTTACCGATACCGATACAGATACTCACACCGATACAAATACCGACACTCTTACCGATACCCATACCGATACCCATACCGATACCCATACCGATACACATACCGATACCCATACCGAAACCCATACCGATACCCATACCGATACCCATACCGATACCCATACCGATACCCATACCGATACGCATGCCGATACCGATAACGATACTCTTACCGATACCGACACAGATACTCACACCGATGCCCATAGCGATACCCATACCGATACCGATAACGATACTCTTACCGATACCGACACAGATACTCACACCGATACCCATAGCGATACCCATGCCGATACCCATACCGATACCCATACCGATACCCATACCGATACCCATACCGATACCGATACCGATACCCATACCGACACCCATACCGATACCGATAACGATACTCTTACCGATACCGACACAGATACTCACACCGATGCCCATAGCGATACCCATACCGATACCGATAACGATACTCTTACCGATACCGACACAGATACTCACACCGATACCCATAGCGATACCCATGCCGATACCCATACCGATACCCATATCGATACCGATACCGATACCCATACCGATACACCTACCGATACTCCTACCGATACCCATATCGATACCGATACCGATACCCATACCGATACCCATACCGATACCCATACCAATACCCATATCGATACCCATGCCGATACCCATACCGATACTCATACCGATACTCTTACCGATACCGATACCGATACAGATATTTACACCGATACACCTACCGATACTCCTACCGATACCCATATCGATACCGATACCGATACCCATACCGATACACCTACCGATACTCCTACCGATACCCATATCGATACCGATACCGATACCCATACCGATACCCATACCGATACCCATACCAATACCCATACCGATACCCATGCCGATACCCATACCGATACCCATACCGATACCGATATCGATACTCTTACCGATACCGTTACCGATACTCTTACCGATACCGATACAGATACTCACAGCGATACCCATACCGACACTCTGACCGATACCCATACCGATACCCATACCAATACCCATACCGATACCGATAACGATACTCTTACCGATATCGACACAGATACGCACACCGATACCCATACCAGTACCCATACCGATACCCATGCCGATACCGATACCGATACCCATACTCTTACCCATACCGATTCCGACACCGATACCGATACCGATAATGGTACCGATACTCTTACCGATACTCCTACCGATACCCATATCGATACCGATACTCTTACCGATACCGGTACTCTTACTGCTACCGATACAGATACTCACACCGATACCCATACCGACACTCTTACCGATACCCATGCCGATACCCATGCCGATACCCATACCGATACCGATACGGATACCGATATCGATACCGATACCGATACCGATACTCTTACCGATACCGATACAGATATTTACACCGATACACCTACCGATACTCCTAGCGATACCCATATCAATACCGATACCGATACCCATACCGATACCCATACCGATACCGATAACCATACTCTTACCGATACCAACACAGATACTCACACCGATACCCATACCGATACCCATACCGATACCCATACCGATACCCATACCGATACCCATACCTATACCGATACAGATATTTACACCGATACAAATACCGACACTCTTACCGATACCCATACCGATACCCATACCGATACCCATACCGATACCCATACCGATACCCATACCGAAACCCATACCGATACCCATACCGATACCCATACCGATACCCATACCGATACCCATACCGATACCCATACCGATACGCATGCCGATAACCATCCCGATATCGATACCGATACCGATACCGATACTCTTACCGATACCGATACAGATACTCACACCGATACAAATACCGACACTCTTACCGATACCCATACCGATACCCATACCGATACCCATACCGATACCCATACCGATACCCATACCGAAACCCATACCGATACCCATACCGATACCCATACCGATACCCATACCGATACCGATACCGATACCCATACCGACACCCATACCGATACCGATAACGATACTCTTACCGATACCGACACAGATACTCACACCGATGCCCATAGCGATACCCATACCGATACCGATAACGATACTCTTACCGATACCGACACAGATACTCACACCGATACCCATACCGATACCCATACCGATACCCACACCGATACCCATACCGAAACCCATACCGATATCCATACCGATACCCATACCGATACCCATACCGATACCCATACCGATACCCATACCGATACCCATACCGATACGCATGCCGATAACCATACCGATATCGATACCGATACCGATACCGATACTCTTACCGATGCCGATACAGATACTCACACCGATACAAATACCGACACTCTTACCGATACCCATACCGATACCCATACCGATACCCATACCGATA
This sequence comes from Andrena minutula, assembly GCA_929113495.1. Lineage (NCBI taxonomy): Eukaryota > Metazoa > Arthropoda > Insecta > Hymenoptera > Andrenidae > Andrena > Andrena minutula. Next base: position 928,409 of record CAKMYJ010000266.1, on the reverse strand, counting down.
CCCATACCGATACCCATACCGATACCCATACCGATACCCATACCGATACCCATACCGATACGCATGCCCATAACCATACCGATATCGATACCGATACCGATACCGATACTCTTACCGATTCTCATACCGATACCCATATCTATACCGATACCCACATCGATACCGATACCGATACCGATACTCTTACCGATACCGATACAGATATTTACACCGATACACCTACCGATACTCCTACCGATACCAATACCAATACCCATACCGATACCCATGCCGACACCCATACCGATACCCGTGCCGATACCCATACCAATACCCATACCGATACCCATACCGATACCCATACCGATACCCATACCGATACCCATATCGATACCCATGCCGATACCCATACCGATACCGATACCGATACTCTTACCGATACCCAAACAGATACCCATACCGATACCCATACCGATACCCATACCGATACCCATACCGATACCGATACCGCTACCGATACCGATACCGATACTCTTACCGATACTGATACCGATATTCTTACCGATACTGATACCGATACTCTTACCGATACTGATACCGATACTCTTACCGATACCGATACCGATACAGATATTTACACCGATACACCTACCGATACTCCTACCGATACCCATATCGATACCGATACCGATACCCATACCGATACACCTACCGATACTCCTACCGATACCCATATCGATACCGATACCGATACCCATACCGATACCCATACCGATACCCATACCAATACCCATATCGATACCCATGCCGATACCCATACCGATACTGATACCGATACTCTTACCGATACCGATACCGATACAGATATTTACACCGATACACCTACCGATACTCCTACCGATACCCATATCGATACCGATACCGATACCCATACCGATACACCTACCGATACGCATGCCGATAACCATACCGATATCGATACCGAAACCCATACCGATACCCATACCGATACCCATAACGATACGCATACCGATACCCATACCAGTACCCATACCGATACCCATGCCGATACCGATACCGATACCGATACTCTTACCGATACTCATACCGATACCCATATCGATACCGATACCCACATCGATACCGATACCGATACCGATACCGATACCGATACCGATACTCTTACCGATACCGATACCGATACTCTTACCGATACCGATACAGATACTCACACCGATACAAATACCGACACTCTTACCGATACCCATACCGATACCCATACCGATACCCATACCGATACCCATACCGATACCCATACCGATACGCATACCGAAACCCATACCGATACCCATACCGATACCCATACCGATACCCATACCGATACCCATACGGATACGCATGCCGATAACCATACCGATATCGATACCGATACCGATACCGATACTCTTACCGATACTCCTACCGATACCCATATCGATACCGATACCCACATCGATACCGATACAGATATTTACACCGATACACCTACCGATACTCCTACCGATACCGATAACGATACTCTTACCGATACCGACACAGATACTCACACCGATACCCATAGGGGTACCCATACCGATACCGATAACGATTCTCTTACCGATATCGACACAGATACGCACACCGATACCCATAGCGATACCCATACCGGTACCCATACCGACACCCATACCGATACCCATACCTATACCCATACCGATACCCATACCGATATCCATACCGATACCCATACCGATACCCATACCGATACCCATACCGATACCCATACCGATACGCATGCCGATACCCATACCGACACCCATACCGATACCGATACCGATACCGATACCCATACCGACACCCATACCGATACCGATAACGATACTCTTACCGATACCGACACAGATACTCACACCGATACCCATAGGGGTACCCATACCGATACCGATAACGATACTCTTACCGATACCGACACAGATACTCACACCGATACCCATACCGATACCCATACCGATACCCATACCGATACCCATAGCGATACCCATACCGATACCGATAACGATACTCTTACCGATACCGACACAGATACTCACACCGATACCCATAGCGATACCCATACCGATACCCATACCGATACCCATACCGATACCCATACCGATACCCATACCGATACCCATACCGATACCCATACCGATACGCATGCCGATAACCATACCGATATCGATACCGATACCGATACCGATACTCTTACCGATACTCATACCGATACCCATATCTATACCGATACCCACATCGATACCGATACCGATACCGATACTCTTACCGATACCGATACAGATATTTACACCGATACGCCTACCGATACTCCTACCGATACCCATACCAATAACATACCGATACCCATGCCGACACCCATACCGATACCCATGCCGATACCCATACCAATACCCATACCGATACCGATACCGATACCCATACCGATACCCATACCAATACCCATATCGATACCCATGCCGATACCCATACCGATACCGATACCGATACTCTTACCGATACCCAAACAGATACCCATACCGATACCCATACCGATACCCATACCGATACCCATACCGATACCCATACCAATACCCATACCGATACCCATGCCGATACCCATACCGATACCCATACCGATACCGATATCGATACTCTTACCGATACCGTTACCGATACTCTTACCGATACCGATACAGATACTCACAGCGATACCCATACCGACACTCTTACCGATACCCATACCGATACCCATACCAATACCCATACCGATACCGATAACGATACTCTTACCGATATCGACACAGATACGCACACCGATACCCATAGCGATACCCATACCGATACCCATACCGATACCCATACCTATACCCATACCGATATCCATACCGATACCCATACCGATACCCATACCGATACCCATACCGATACCCATACCGATACGCATGCCGATAACCATACCGATATCGATACCGGTACCGATACCGATACTCTTACCGATACTCATACCGATGCCCATACCGATACCCATACCGATACGCATGCCGATAACCATACCGATATCGATACCGATACCGATACCGATACTCTTACCGATACTCATACCGATACCCATATCTATACCGATACCCACATCGATACCGATACCGATACCGATACTCTTACCGATACCGATACAGATATTTACACCGATACACCTACCGATACTCCTACCGATACCAATACCAATACCCATACCGATACCCATACCGACACCCATACCGATACCCATGCCGATACCCATACCAATACCCATACCGATACACATACCGATACCCATACCGATACCGATAACGATACTCTTACCGATATCGACACAGATACGCACACCGATACCCATAGCGATATCGATAACGGTACCGATACCGATACTCTTACCGATACTCATACCGATGCCCATACCGATACCCATACCGATACCCATACCGATACGCATGCCGATACCGATAACCATACTCTTACCGATACCGACACAGATACTCACACCGATACCCATACCGATACCCATACCGATACCCATACCGATACCGATACAGATATTTACCCCGATACACCTACCGATACTCCTACCGATACCCATATCAATACCGATACCGACACACCTACCGATACCCATACCGATACCAATACCGATATCCATACCGATACCCATACCGATACCCATACCCATACCGATACCCATACCGATACCCATGCCGATGCCCATACCGATACCCATGCCGATATCCATATCAATACCCATACCGATACCCATACCGATACCCATACCGATACCCATACCGATACCCATACCGATACCCATACCGATACCCATACCGATACCCATACCGATACCCATACCGATACCGATAACGATACTCTTACCGATATCGACACAGATACGCACACCGATACCCATAGCGATACCCATACCGATACCCATACCGATACCCATACCGATACCCATACGTATACCCATACCGATACCCATACCGATATCCATACCGATTCCCATACCGATACCCATACCGATACCCATACCGATACCCATACCGATACGCATGCCGATAACCATACCGATATCGATACCGGTACCGATACCGATACTCTTACCGATACTCATACCGATGCCCATACCGATACCCATACCGATACGCATGCCGATAACCATACCGATATCGATACCGATACGGATACCGATACTCTTACCGATACCGATACAGATATTTACACCGATACACCTACCGATACCCATATCAATACCGATACCGACACTCCTACCGATACCCATACCGATACCCATACCGATACCCATACCGATACCCATAACGATACGCATACCGATACCCATACCAGTACCCATACCGATACCCATGCCGATACCCATACCGATACCCATACCGATACCCATACCGATACCCATACCGATACCCATACCGATACCCATACCGATACCCATACCGATACGCATGCCGATAACCATACCGATATCGATACCGATACCGATACCGATACTCTTACCGATACCGATACAGATATTTACACCGATACACCTACCGATACCCATATCAATACCGATACCCATATCAATACCGATACCGACACTCCTACCGATACCCATACCGATACCCATAACGATACGCATACCGATACCCATACCAGTACCCATACCGATACCCATGCCGATACCGATACCGATACCCATACTCTTACCCATACCGATTCCGACACCGATACCGATACCGATAATGGTACCGATACTCTTACCGATACTCCTACCGATACCCATATCGATACCGATACTCTTACCGATACCGATACTCTTACTGCTACCGATACAGATACTCACACCGATACCCATACCGACACTCTTACCGATACCCATACCGATACCCATGCCGATACCCATACCGATACCGATACGGATACCGATATCGATACCGATACCGATACCGATACTCTTACCGATACCGATACAGATATTTACACCGATACACCTACCGATACTCCTACCGATACCCATATCAATACCGATACCGATACCCATACCGATACCCATACCGATACCGATAACCATACTCTTACCGATACCGACACAGATACTCACACCGATACCCATACCGATACCCATACCGATACCCATACCGATACCGATACAGATATTTACCCCGATACACCTACCGATACTCCTACCGATACCCATATCAATACCGATACCGACACACCTACCGATACCCATACCGATACCAATACCGATACCCATACCGATACCCATACCGATACCCACACCGATACCCATACCGAAACCCATACCGATACCCATACCGATACCCATACCGATACCCATACCGATACCCATACCAATACCCATACCGATACGCATGCCGATAACCATACCGATATCGATACCGATACCGATACCGATACTCTTACCGATACCGATACAGATACTCACACCGATACAAATACCGACACTCTTACCGATACCCATACCGATACCCATACCGATACCCATACCGATACCCATACCGAAACCCATACCGATACCCATACCGATACCCATACCGATACCCATACCGATACCCATACCGATACCCATACCGATACCCATACCGATACCCATACCGATACGCATGCCGATAACCATACTGATATCGATACCGATACCGATACCGATACTCTTACCGATACTCCTACCGATACCCATATCGATACCGATACCCCTACCGATACCCATATCGATACCGATACCCACATCGATACCGATACAGATATTTACACCGATACACCTACCGATACTCCTACCGATACCCATATCAATACCGACACCGATACCCATACCGATACCCATACCGATACGCATGCCGATAACCATACTGATATCGATACCGATACCGATACCGATACTCTTACCGATACTCCTACCGATACCCATATCGATACCGATACCCCTACCGATACCCATATCGATACCGATACCCACATCGATACCGATACAGATATTTACACCGATACACCTACCGATACTCCTACCGATACCCATATCAATGCCGACACCGATACCCATACCGACACCCATACCGATACCGATACCGATACCGATACCCATACCGACACCCATACCGATACCGATAACGATACTCTTACCGATACCGACACAGATACTCACACCGATGCCCATAGCGATACCCATACCGATACCGATAACGATACTCTTACCGGTACCGACACAGATACTCACACCGATACCCATAGCGATACCCATGCCGATACCCATACCGATACCCATACCGATACCCATACCGATACCCATACCGATACCCATACCGATACCCATACCGATACGCATGCCGATAACCATACCGATATCGATACCGATACCGATTCCGATACTCTTACCGTTACTCATACCGATACCCATATCTATACCGATACCCACATCGATACCGATACCGATACCGATACTCTTACCGATACCGATACAGATATTTACACCGATACACCTACCGATACTCCTACCGATACCAATACCAATACCCATACCGATACCCATACCGACACCCATACCGATACCCATGCCGATACCCATACCAATACCCATACCGATACACATACCGATACCCATACCGATACCCATACCGATACCGATAACGATACTCTTACCGATATCGACACAGATACGCACACCGATACCCATAGCGATACCCATACCGATACCCATACCGATACCCATACCGATACCCATACCGATACCCATACCGATACCCATACCGATACCCATACCGATACCCAAACCGATACCCATACCGATACCCATACCGATACGCATGCCGATAACCATACCGATATCGATACCGATACCGATACCGATACACTTACCGATACCGAAACAGATACTCACACCGATACCCATACCGACACTCTTACCGATACCCATACCGATACCCATGCCGATACCCATACCGATACCGATACCGATACCGATACTCTTACAGATACCGATACAGATATTTACACCGATACACCAACCGATACTCCTACCGATACCCATGTCAATACCGACACCAACACTCCTACCGATACCCATACCGATACCCATACCGAAACCCATACCGATACCCATACCGATACCCATAACGATACGCATACCCATACCCATACCAGTACCCATACCGATACCCATGCCGATACCGATACCGATACCGATACTCTTACCGATACTCATACCGATACCCATATCGATACCGATACCCACATCGATACCGATACCGATACCGATACTCTTACCGATACCGATACCGATACTCTTACCGATACCGATACAGATACTCACACCGATACAAATACCGACACTCTTACCCATACCCATACCGATACCCATACCGATACCCATACCGATACCCATACCGATACACCTACCGATACTCCTACCGATACCCATATCAATACCGACACCGATACCCATACCGACACCCATACCGATACAGATACCGATACCGATACCCATACCGACACCCATACCGATACCGATAACGATACTCTTACCGATACCGACACAGATACTCACACCGATGCCCATAGCGATACCCATACCGATACCGATAACGATACCCATACCGATACCCATACCGATACCCATACCGATACCCATACCGATACGCATGCCGATAACCATACCGATATCGATACCGATACCGATACCGATACTCTTACCGATACTCATACCGATACCCATATCTATACCGATACCCACATCGATACCGATACCGATACCGATACTCTTACCGATACCGATACAGATATTTACACCGATACACCTACCGATACTCCTACCGATACCAATACCAATACCCATACCGATACCCATGCCGACACCCATACCGATACCCATGCCGATACCCATACCAATACCCATACCGATACACATACCGATACCCATACCGATACCGATAACGATACTCTTACCGATATCGACACAGATACGCACACCGATACCCATAGCGATACCCATACCGATACCCATACCGATACCCATACCGATACCCAAACCGATACCCATACCGATACCCATACCGATACCCATACCGATACACATACCGATACCCATACCGATACCCATACCGATACAGATACCGATACCCATACCGATACCCATACCGATACCCATACCGATACCCATACCGATACCCAAACCGATACCCATACCGATACCCATACCGATACGCATGCCGATAACCATACCGATATCGATACCGATACCGATACCGATACTCTTACCGATACCGAAACAGATACTCACACCGATACCCATACCGACACTCTTACCGATACCCATACCGATACCCATGCCGATACCCATACCGATACCGATACCGATACCGATACTCTTACAGATACCGATACAGATATTTACACCGATACAAATACCGATACTCCTACCGATACCCATATCAATACCGACACCAACACTCCTACCGATACCCATACCGATTCCCATACCGAAACCCATACCGATACCCATACCGATACCCATAACGATACGCATACCCATACCCATACCAGTACCCATACCGATACCCATGCCGATACCGATACCGATACCGATACTCTTACCGATATTCATACCGATACCCATATCGATACCGATACCCACATCGATACCGATACCGATACCGATACTCTTACCGATACCGATAGCGATACTCTTACCGATACCGATACAGATACTCACACCGATACAAATACCGACACTCTTACCCATACCCATACCGATACCCATACCGATACCCATACCGATACCCATACCGATACACCTACCGATACTCCTACCGATACCCATATCAATACCGACACCGATACCCATACCGACACCCATACCGATACAGATACCGATACCGATACCCATACCGACACCCATACCGATACCGATAACGATACTCTTACCGATACCGACACAGATACTCACACCGATGCCCATAGCGATACCCATTCCGATACCGATAACGATACTCTTACCGATACCGACACAGATATTCACACCGATACCCATAGCGATACCCATGCCGATACCCATATCGATACCGACACCGATACCCATACCGACACCCATACCGATACAGATACCGATACCGATACCCATACCGACACCCATACCGATACCGATAACGATACTCTTACCGATACCGACACAGATACTCACACCGATGCCCATAGCGATACCCATACCGATACCGATAACGATACTCTTACCGATACCGACACAGATATTCACACCGATACCCATAGCGATACCCATGCCGATACCCATATCGATACCCATACCGATACCCATACCGATACCCATACCGATACCCATACCGATACCCATACCGATACGCATGCCGATAACCATACCGATATCGATACCGATACCGATACCGATACTCTTACCGATACCGATACAGATATTTACACCGATACTCCTACCGATACTCCTACCGATACCAATACCAATACCCATACCGATACCCATGCCGACACCCATACCGATACCCATGCCGATACCCATACCAATACCCATACCGATACACATACCGATACCCATACCGATACCGATAACGATACTCTTACCGATATCGACACAGATACGCACACCGGTACCCATAGCGATACCCATACCGATACCCATACCGATACCCATACCGATACCCATACCGATACCCATACCGATACCCATACCGATACCCATACCGATACACATACCGATACCCATACCGATACCCATACCGATACAGATACCGATACCCATACCGATACCCATACCGATACCCATACCGATACCCAAACCGATACCCATACCGATACCCATACCGATACGCATGCCGATAACCATACCGATATCGATACCGATACCGATACCGATACTCTTACCGATACCGAAACAGATACTCACACCGATACCCATACCGACACTCTTACCGATACCCATACCGATACCCATGCCGATACCCATACCGATACCGATACCGATACCGATACTCTTACAGATACCGATACAGATATTTACACCGATACACCTACCGATACTCCTACCGATACCCATATCAATACCGACACCAACACTCCTACCGATACCCATACCGATACCCATACCGAAACCCATACCGATACCCATACCGATACCCATAACGATACGCATACCCATACCCATACCAGTACCCATACCGATACCCATGCCGATACCGATACCGATACCGATACTCTTACCGATACTCATACCGATACCCATATCGATACCGATACCCACATCGATACCGATACCGATACCGATACTCTTACCGATACCGATACCGATACTCTTACCGATACCGATACAGATACTCACACCGATACAAATACCGACACTCTTACCCATACCCATACCGATACCCATACCGATACCCATACCGATACCCATACCGATACCCATACCGAAACCCATACCGATACCCATACCGATACCCATACCGATACCCATACCGATACCCATACGGATACGCATGCCGATAACCATACCGATATCGATACCGATACCGATACCGATACTCTTACCGATACTCCTACCGATACCCATATCGATACCGATACCCACATCGATACCGATACAGATATTTACACCGATACACCTACCGATACTCCTACCGATACCCATATCAATACCGATACCCATACCCATACCGACACCCATACCGATACCGATACCGATACCGATACCCATACCGACACCCATACCGATACCGATAACGATACTCTTACCGATACCGACACAGATACTCACACCGATACCCATAGCGGTACACATACCGATACCGATAACGATACTCTTACCGATACCGATACTGATATTTACACCGATACACCTACCGATACCCATGTCAATACCGATACCCATATCAATACCGATACCGACACTCCTACCGATACCGACACTCCTACCGATACCCATACCGATACCCATACCGATACCCATACCGAAACCCATACCAATACCCATACCGATACCCATAACGATACCCATACCGACACTCTTACCGATACCCATACCGATACCCATACCGATACCCATAACGATACGCATACCCATACCCATACCAGTACCCATACCGATACCCATGCCGATACCGATACCGATACCGATACTCTTACCGATACTCATACCGATACCCATATCGATACCGATACCCACATCGATACCGATACCGATACCGATACTCTTACCGATACCGATACCGATACTCTTACCGATACCGATACCGATACTCTTACCGATACCGATACAGATACTCACACCGATACAAATACCGACACTCTTACCCATACCCATACCGATACCCATACCGATACCCATACCGATACCCATACCGATACACCTACCGATACTCCTACCGATACCCATATCAGTACCGACACCGATACCCATACCGACACCCATACCGATACAGATACCGATACCGATACCCATACCGACACCCATACCGATACCGATAACGATACTCTTACCGATACCGACACAGATACTCACACCGATGCCCATAGCGATACCCATCCCGATACCGATAACGATACTCTTACCGATACCGACACAGATATTCACACCGATACCCATAGCGATACCCATGCCGATACCCATATCGATACCCATACCGATACCCATACCGATACCCATACCGATACCCATACCGATACCCATACCGATACGCATGCCGATAACCATACCGATATCGATACCGATACCGATACCGATACTCTTACCGATACTCATACCGATACCCATATCTATACCGATACCCACATCGATACCGATACCGATACCGATACTCTTACCGATACCGATACAGATATTTACACCGATACTCCTACCGATACTCCTACCGATACCAATACCAATACCCATACCGATACCCATGCCGACACCCATACCGATACCCATGCCGATACCCATACCAATACCCATACCGATACACATACCGATACCCATACCGATACCGATAACGATACTCTTACCGATATCGACACAGATACGCACACCGATACCCATAGCGATACCCATACCGATACCCATACCGATACCCATACCGATACCCATACCGATACCCATACCGATACCCATACCGATACCCATACCGATACCCATACCGATACCCATACCGATACGCATGCCGATACCGATAACCATACTCTTACCGATACCGACACAGATACTCACACCGATACCCATACCGATACCCATACCGATACCCATACCGATACCGATACAGATATTTACCCCGATACACCTACCGATACTCCTACCGATACCCATATCAATACCGATACCGACACACCTACCGATACCCATACCGATACCAATACCGATATCCATACCGATACCCATACCGATACCCATACCCATACCGATACCCATACCGATACCCATGCCGATGCCCATACCGATACCCATGCCGATATCCATATCAATACCCATACCGATACCCATACCGATACCCATACCGATACCCATACCGATACCCATACCGATACCCATACCGATACCCATACCGATACCCATACCGATACCGATAACGATACTCTTACCGATATCGACACAGATACGCACACCGATACCCATAGCGATACCCATACCGATACCCATACCGATACCCATACCGATACCCATACGTATACCCATACCGATACCCATACCGATATCCATACCGATTCCCATACCGATACCCATACCGATACCCATACCGATACCCATACCGATACGCATGCCGATAACCATACCGATATCGATACCGGTACCGATACCGATACTCTTACCGATACTCATACCGATGCCCATACCGATACCCATACCGATACGCATGCCGATAACCATACCGATATCGATACCGATACGGATACCGATACTCTTACCGATACCGATACAGATATTTACACCGATACACCTACCGATACCCATATCAATACCGATACCCATATCAATACCGATACCGACACTCCTACCGATACCCATACCGATACCCATACCGATACCCATACCGATACCCATACCGATACGCATGCCGATAACCATACCGATATCGATACCGATACCGATACCGATACTCTTACCGATACCGATACAGATATTTACACCGATACACCTACCGATACCCATATCAATACCGATACCGACACTCCTACCGATACCCACACCGATACCCATACCGATACCCATACCGATACCCATACCGATACCCATACCGATACCCATAACGATACGCATACCGATACCCATACCAGTACCCATACCGATACCCATGCCGATACCCATACCGATACCCATACCGATACCCATACCGATACCCATACCGATACCCATACCGATACCCATACCGATACCCATACCGATACGCATGCCGATAACCATACCGATATCGATACCGATACCGATACCGATACTCTTACCGATACCGATACAGATATTTACACCGATACACCTACCGATACCCATATCAATACCGATACCCATATCAATACCGATACCGACACTCCTACCGATACCCATACCGATACCCATAACGATACGCATACCGATACCCATACCAGTACCCATACCGATACCCATGCCGATACCGATACCGATACCCATACTCTTACCCATACCGATTCCGACACCGATACCGATACCGATAATGGTACCGATACTCTTACCGATACTCCTACCGATACCCATATCGATACCGATACTCTTACCGATACCGATACTCTTACTGCTACCGATACAGATACTCACACCGATACCCATACCGACACTCTTACCGATACCCATACCGATACCCATGCCGATACCCATACCGATACCGATACGGATACCGATATCGATACCGATACCGATACCGATACTCTTACCGATACCGATACAGATATTTACACCGATACACCTACCGATACTCCTACCGATACCCATATCAATACCGATACCGATACCCATACCGATACCCATACCGATACCGATAACCATACTCTTACCGATACCGACACAGATACTCACACCGATACCCATACCGATACCCATACCGATACCCATACCGATACCGATACAGATATTTACCCCGATACACCTACCGATACTCCTACCGATACCCATATCAATACCGATACCGACACACCTACCGATACCCATACCGATACCAATACCGATACCCATACCGATACCCATACCGATACCCACACCGATACCCATACCGAAACCCATACCGATACCCATACCGATACCCATACCGATACCCATACCGATACCCATACCGATACCGATACAGATATTTACCCCGATACACCTACCGATACTCCTACCGATACCCATATCAATACCGATACCGACACACCTACCGATACCCATACCGATACCAATACCGATATCCATACCGATACCCATACCGATACCCATACCCATACCGATACCCATACCGATACCCATGCCGATGCCCATACCGATACCCATGCCGATATCCATATCAATACCCATACCGATACCCATACCGATACCCATACCGATACCCATACCGATACCCATACCGATACCCATACCGATACCCATACCGATACCCATACCGATACCGATAACGATACTCTTACCGATATCGACACAGATACGCACACCGATACCCATAGCGATACCCATACCGATACCCATACCGATACCCATACCGATACCCATACGTATACCCATACCGATACCCATACCGATATCCATACCGATTCCCATACCGATACCCATACCGATACCCATACCGATACCCATACCGATACGCATGCCGATAACCATACCGATATCGATACCGGTACCGATACCGATACTCTTACCGATACTCATACCGATGCCCATACCGATACCCATACCGATACGCATGCCGATAACCATACCGATATCGATACCGATACGGATACCGATACTCTTACCGATACCGATACAGATATTTACACCGATACACCTACCGATACCCATATCAATACCGATACCCATATCAATACCGATACCGACACTCCTACCGATACCCATACCGATACCCATACCGATACCCATACCGATACCCATACCGATACGCATGCCGATAACCATACCGATATCGATACCGATACCGATACCGATACTCTTACCGATACCGATACAGATATTTACACCGATACACCTACCGATACCCATATCAATACCGATACCGACACTCCTACCGATACCCACACCGATACCCATACCGATACCCATACCGATACCCATACCGATACCCATACCGATACCCATAACGATACGCATACCGATACCCATACCAGTACCCATACCGATACCCATGCCGATACCCATACCGATACCCATACCGATACCCATACCGATACCCATACCGATACCCATACCGATACCCATACCGATACCCATACCGATACGCATGCCGATAACCATACCGATATCGATACCGATACCGATACCGATACTCTTACCGATACCGATACAGATATTTACACCGATACACCTACCGATACCCATATCAATACCGATACCCATATCAATACCGATACCGACACTCCTACCGATACCCATACCGATACCCATAACGATACGCATACCGATACCCATACCAGTACCCATACCGATACCCATGCCGATACCGATACCGATACCCATACTCTTACCCATACCGATTCCGACACCGATACCGATACCGATAATGGTACCGATACTCTTACCGATACTCCTACCGATACCCATATCGATACCGATACTCTTACCGATACCGATACTCTTACTGCTACCGATACAGATACTCACACCGATACCCATACCGACACTCTTACCGATACCCATACCGATACCCATGCCGATACCCATACCGATACCGATACGGATACCGATACGGATACCGATATCGATACCGATACCGATACCGATACTCTTACCGATACCGATACAGATATTTACACCGATACACCTACCGATACTCCTACCGATACCCATATCAATACCGATACCGATACCCATACCGATACCCATACCGATACCGATAACCATACTCTTACCGATACCGACACAGATACTCACACCGATACCCATACCGATACCCATACCGATACCCATACCGATACCGATACAGATATTTACCCCGATACACCTACCGATACTCCTACCGATACCCATATCAATACCGATACCGACACACCTACCGATACCCATACCGATACCAATACCGATACCCATACCGATACCCATACCGATACCCACACCGATACCCATACCGAAACCCATACCGATACCCATACCGATACCCATACCGATACCCATACCGATACCCATACCAATACCCATACCGATACGCATGCCGATAACCATACCGATACGCATGCCGATAACCATACTGATATCGATACCGATACCGATACCGATACTCTTACCGATACTCCTACCGATACCCATACCGATACCCATACCGATACCCATACCGATACGCATGCCGATAACCATACTGATATCGATACCGATACCGATACCGATACTCTTACCGATACTCCTGCCGATACCCATATCGATACCGATACCCCTACCGATACCCATATCGATACCGATACCCACATCGATACCGATACAGATATTTACACCGATACACCTACCGATACTCCTACCGATACCCATATCAATACCGACACCGATACCCATACCGATACCCATACCGATACGCATGCCGATAACCATACTGATATCGATACCGATACCGATACCGATACTCTTACCGATACTCCTACCGATACCCATATCGATACCGATACCCCTACCGATACCCATATCGATACCGATACCCACATCGATACCGATACAGATATTTACACCGATACACCTACCGATACTCCTACCGATACCCATATCAATACCGACACCGATACCCATACCGACACCCATACCGATACCGATACCGATACCGATACCCATACCGACACCCATACCGATACCGATAACGATACTCTTACCGATACCGACACAGATACTCACACCGATGCCCATAGCGATACCCATATCGATACCGATAACGATACTCTTACCGATACCGACACAGATACTCACACCGATACCCATAGCGATACCCATGCCGATACCCATACCGATACCCATACCGATACCCATACCGATACCCATACCGATACCCATACCGATACCCATACCGATACGCATGCCGATAACCATACCGATATCGATACCGATACCGATTCCGATACTCTTACCGTTACTCATACCGATACCCATATCTATACCGATACCCACATCGATACCGATACCGATACCGATACTCTTACCGATACCGATACAGATATTTACACCGATACACCTACCGATACTCCTACCGATACCAATACCAATACCCATACCGATACCCATACCGACACCCATACCGATACCCATGCCGATACCCATACCAATACCCATACCGATACACATACCGATACCCATACCGATACCGATAACGATACTCTTACCGATATCGACACAGATACGCACACCGATACCCATAGCGATACCCATACCGATACCCATACCGATACCCATACCGATACCCATACCGATACCCATACCGATACCCATACCGATACCCATACCGATACCCAAACCGATACCCATACCGATACCCATACCGATACGCATGCCGATAACCATACCGATATCGATACCGATACCGATACCGATACTCTTACCGATACCGAAACAGATACTCACACCGATACCCATACCGACACTCTTACCGATACCCATACCGATACCCATGCCGATACCCATACCGATACCGATACCGATACCGATACTCTTACAGATACCGATACAGATATTTACACCGATACACCTACCGATACTCCTACCGATACCCATGTCAATACCGACACCAACACTCCTACCGATACCCATACCGATACCCATACCGAAACCCATACCGATACCCATACCGATACCCATAACGATACGCATACCCATACCCATACCAGTACCCATACCGATACCCATGCCGATACCGATACCGATACCGATACTCTTACCGATACTCATACCGATACCCATATCGATACCGATACCCACATCGATACCGATACCGATACCGATACTCTTACCGATACCGATACCGATACTCTTACCGATACCGATACAGATACTCACACCGATACAAATACCGACACTCTTACCCATACCCATACCGATACCCATACCGATACCCATACCGATACCCATACCGATACACCTACCGATACTCCTACCGATACCCATATCAATACCGACACCGATACCCATACCGACACCCATACCGATACAGATACCGATACCGATACCCATACCGACACCCATACCGATACCGATAACGATACTCTTACCGATACCGACACAGATACTCACACCGATGCCCATAGCGATACCCATACCGATACCGATAACGATACCCATACCGATACCCATACCGATACCCATACCGATACCCATACCGATACCCATACCGATACGCATGCCGATAACCATACCGATATCGATACCGATACCGATACCGATACTCTTACCGATACTCATACCGATACCCATATCTATACCGATACCCACATCGATACCGATACCGATACCGATACTCTTACCGATACCGATACAGATATTTACACCGATACACCTACCGATACTCCTACCGATACCAATACCAATACCCATACCGATACCCATGCCGACACCCATACCGATACCCATGCCGATACCCATACCAATACCCATACCGATACACATACCGATACCCATACCGATACCGATAACGATACTCTTACCGATATCGACACAGATACGCACACCGATACCCATAGCGATACCCATACCGATACCCATACCGATACCCATACCGATACCCAAACCGATACCCATACCGATACCCATACCGATACCCATACCGATACACATACCGATACCCATACCGATACCCATACCGATACAGATACCGATACCCATACCGATACCCATACCGATACCCATACCGATACCCAAACCGATACCCATACCGATACCCATACCGATACGCATGCCGATAACCATACCGATATCGATACCGATACCGATACCGATACTCTTACCGATACCGAAACAGATACTCACACCGATACCCATACCGACACTCTTACCGATACCCATACCGATACCCATGCCGATACCCATACCGATACCGATACCGATACCGATACTCTTACAGATACCGATACAGATATTTACACCGATACAAATACCGATACTCCTACCGATACCCATATCAATACCGACACCAACACTCCTACCGATACCCATACCGATTCCCATACCGAAACCCATACCGATACCCATACCGATACCCATAACGATACGCATACCCATACCCATACCAGTACCCATACCGATACCCATGCCGATACCGATACCGATACCGATACTCTTACCGATACTCATACCGATACCCATATCGATACCGATACCCACATCGATACCGATACCGATACCGATACTCTTACCGATACCGATACCGATACTCTTACCGATACCGATACAGATACTCACACCGATACAAATACCGACACTCTTACCCATACCCATACCGATACCCATACCGATACCCATACCGATACCCATACCGATACACCTACCGATACTCCTACCGATACCCATATCAATACCGACACCGATACCCATACCGACACCCATACCGATACAGATACCGATACCGATACCCATACCGACACCCATACCGATACCGATAACGATACTCTTACCGATACCGACACAGATACTCACACCGATGCCCATAGCGATACCCATACCGATACCGATAACGATACTCTTACCGATACCGACACAGATATTCACACCGATACCCATAGCGATACCCATGCCGATACCCATATCGATACCCATACCGATACCCATACCGATACCCATACCGATACCCATACCGATACCCATACCGATACGCATGCCGATAACCATACCGATATCGATACCGATACCGATACCGATACTCTTACCGATACTCATACCGATACCCATATCTATACCGATACCCACATCGATACCGATACCGATACCGATACTCTTACCGATACCGATACAGATATTTACACCGATACTCCTACCGATACTCCTACCGATACCAATACCAATACCCATACCGATACCCATGCCGACACCCATACCGATACCCATGCCGATACCCATACCAATACCCATACCGATACACATACCGATACCCATACCGATACCGATAACGATACTCTTACCGATATCGACACAGATACGCACACCGATACCCATAGCGATACCCATACCGATACCCATACCGATACCCATACCGATACCCATACCGATACCCATACCGATACCCATACCGATACACATACCGATACCCATACCGCTACCCATACCGATACAGATACCGATACCCATACCGATACCCATACCGATACCCATACCGATACCCAAACCGATACCCATACCGATACCCATACCGATACGCATGCCGATAACCATACCGATATCGATACCGATACCGATACCGATACTCTTACCGATACCGAAACAGATACTCACACCGATACCCATACCGACACTCTTACCGATACCCATACCGATACCCATGCCGATACCCATACCGATACCGATACCGATACCGATACTCTTACAGATACCGATACAGATATTTACACCGATACACCTACCGATACTCCTACCGATACCCATATCAATACCGACACCAACACTCCTACCGATACCCATACCGATACCCATACCGAAACCCATACCGATACCCATACCGATACCCATAACGATACGCATACCCATACCCATACCAGTACCCATACCGATACCCATGCCGATACCGATACCGATACCGATACTCTTACCGATACTCATACCGATACCCATATCGATACCGATACCCACATCGATACCGATACCGATACCGATACTCTTACCGATACCGATACCGATACTCTTACCGATACCGATACAGATACTCACACCGATACAAATACCGACACTCTTACCCATACCCATACCGATACCCATACCGATACCCATACCGATACCCATACCGATACCCATACCGAAACCCATACCGATACCCATACCGATACAGATACCGATACCCATACCGATACCCATACCGATACCCATACCGATACCCAAACCGATACCCATACCGATACCCATACCGATACGCATGCCGATAACCATACCGATATCGATACCGATACCGATACCGATACTCTTACCGATACCGAAACAGATACTCACACCGATACCCATACCGACACTCTTACCGATACCCATACCGATACCCATGCCGATACCCATACCGATACCGATACCGATACCGATACTCTTACAGATACCGATACAGATATTTACACCGATACACCTACCGATACTCCTACCGATACCCATATCAATACCGACACCAACACTCCTACCGATACCCATACCGATACCCATACCGAAACCCATACCGATACCCATACCGATACCCATAACGATACGCATACCCATACCCATACCAGTACCCATACCGATACCCATGCCGATACCGATACCGATACCGATACTCTTACCGATACTCATACCGATACCCATATCGATACCGATACCCACATCGATACCGATACCGATACCGATACTCTTACCGATACCGATACCGATACTCTTACCGATACCGATACAGATACTCACACCGATACAAATACCGACACTCTTACCCATACCCATACCGATACCCATACCGATACCCATACCGATACCCATACCGATACCCATACCGAAACCCATACCGATACCCATACCGATACCCATACCGATACCCATACCGATACCCATACGGATACGCATGCCGATAACCATACCGATATCGATACCGATACCGATACCGATACTCTTACCGATACTCCTACCGATACCCATATCGATACCGATACCCACATCGATACCGATACAGATATTTACACCGATACACCTACCGATACTCCTACCGATACCCATATCAATACCGATACCCATACCCATACCGACACCCATACCGATACCGATACCGATACCGATACCCATACCGACACCCATACCGATACCGATAACGATACTCTTACCGATACCGACACAGATACTCACACCGATACCCATAGCGGTACACATACCGATACCGATAACGATACTCTTACCGATACCGATACTGATATTTACACCGATACACCTACCGATACCCATGTCAATACCGATACCCATATCAATACCGATACCGACACTCCTACCGATACCGACACTCCTACCGATACCCATACCGATACCCATACCGATACCCATACCGAAACCCATACCAATACCCATACCGATACCCATAACGATACCCATACCGACACTCTTACCGATACCCATACCGATACCCATACCGATACCCATACCAATACCCATACCGATACCCATGCCGATACCCATACCGACACCCATACCGATACCGATAACGATACTCTTACCGATACCGACACAGATACTCACACCGATGCCCGTAGCGATACCCATACCGATACCGATAACGATACTCTTACCGATACCGACACAGATACTCACACCGGTACCCATAGCGATACCCATGCCGATACCCATATCGATACCCATACCGATACCCATACCGATACCCATACCGATACCCATACCGACACCCATACCGATACGCATGCCGATAACCATACCGATATCGATACCGATACCGATACCGATACTCTTACCGATACTCATACCGATACCCATATCTATACCGATACCCACATCGATACCGATACCGATACCGATACTCTTACCGATACCGAAACAGATACTCACACCGATACCCATACCGACACTCTTACCGATACCCATACCGATACCCATGCCGATACCCATACCGATACCGATACCGATACCGATACTCTTACAGATACCGATACAGATATTTACACCGATACACCTACCGATACTCCTACCGATACCCATGTCAATACCGACACCAACACTCCTACCGATACCCATACCGATACCCATACCGAAACCCATACCGATACCCATACCGATACCCATAACGATACGCATACCCATACCCATACCAGTACCCATACCGATACCCATGCCGATACCGATACCGATACCGATACTCTTACCGATACTCATACCGATACCCATATCGATACCGATACCCACATCGATACCGATACCGATACCGATACTCTTACCGATACCGATACCGATACTCTTACCGATACCGATACAGATACTCACACCGATACAAATACCGACACTCTTACCCATACCCATACCGATACCCATACCGATACCCATACCGATACCCATACCGATACACCTACCGATACTCCTACCGATACCCATATCAATACCGACACCGATACCCATACCGACACCCATACCGATACAGATACCGATACCGATACCCATACCGACACCCATACCGATACCGATAACGATACTCTTACCGATACCGACACAGATACTCACACCGATGCCCATAGCGATACCCATACCGATATCGATAACGATACCCATACCGATACCCATACCGATACCCATACCGATACCCATACCGATACCCATACCGATACGCATGCCGATAACCATACCGATATCGATACCGATACCGATACCGATACTCTTACCGATACTCATACCGATACCCATATCTATACCGATACCCACATCGATACCGATACCGATACCGATACTCTTACCGATACCGATACAGATATTTACACCGATACACCTACCGATACTCCTACCGATACCAATACCAATACCCATACCGATACCCATGCCGACACCCATACCGATACCCATGCCGATACCCATACCAATACCCATACCGATACACATACCGATACCCATACCGATACCCATACCAATACCCATACCGATACACATACCGATACCCATACCGATACCCATACCAATACCCATACCGATACACATACCGATACCCATACCGATACCGATAACGATACTCTTACCGATATCGACACAGATACGCACACCGATACCCATAGCGATACCCATACCGATACCCATACCGATACCCATACCGATACCCATACCGATACCCATACCGATACCCATGCCGATACCCATACCGATACCCATACCGATACCCATACCAATACCCATACCGATACCCATGCCGATACCCATACCGATACCCATACCGATACCGATATCGATACTCTTACCGATACCGTTACCGATACTCTTACCGATACCGATATCGATACTCTTACCGATACCGTTACCGATACTCTTACCGATACCGATACAGATACTCACAGCGATACCCATACCGACACTCTTACCGATACCCATACCGATACCCATACCAATACCCATACCGATACCGATAACGATACTCTTACCGATATCGACACAGATACGCACACCGATACCCATACCAGTACCCATACCGATACCCATGCCGATACCGATATCGATACTCTTACCGATACCGTTACCGATACTCTTACCAATACCGATACAGATACTCACAGCGATACCCATACCGACACTCTTACCGATACCCATACCGATACCCATACCAATACCCATACCGATACCGATAACGATACTCTTACCGATATCGACACAGATACGCACACCGATACCCATACCAGTACCCATACCGATACCCATGCCGATACCGATACCGATACCCATACTCTTACCCATACCGATTCCGACACCGATACCGATACCGATAATGGTACCGATACCCATACCGATACCCATACCGATACCCATACCGATACCGATACGGATACCGATATCGATACCGATACCGATACCGATACTCTTACCGATACCGATACAGATATTTACACCGATACACCTACCGATACTCCTACCGATACCCATATCAATACCGATACCGATACCCATACCGATACCCATACCGATACCCATACCGATACCGATAACCATACTCTTACCGATACCGACACAGATACTCACACCGATACCCATACCGATACCCATACCGATACCCATACCGATACCCATACCAATACCCATACCGATACCCATACCGATACCCATACCGATACCGATACAGATATTTACACCGATACACCTACCGATACTCCTACCGATACCCATATCAATACCGATACCGACACACCTACCGATACCAATACCGATACCCATACCGATACCCATACCGATACCCATACCGATACCCATACCGAAACCCATACCGATACCCATACCGATACCCATACCGATACCCATACCGATACCCATACCGATACCCATACCGATACGAATGCCGATAACCATACCGATATCGATACCGATACCGATACCGATACTCTTACCGATACCGATACAGATACTCACACCGATACAAATACCGACACTCTTACCGATACCCATACCGATAACCATACCGATACCCATACCGATACCCATACCGATACCCATACCGAAACCCATACCGATACCCATACCGATACCCATACCGATACCCATACCGATACCCATACCGATACCCATACCGATACGCATGCCGATACCGATAACGATACTCTTACTCATACCGACACAGATACTCACACCGATGCCCATAGCGATACCCATACCGATACCGATAACGATACTCTTACCGATACCGACAAAGATACTCACACCGATACCCATAGCGATACCCATGCCGATACCCATACCGATACCCATACCGATACCCATACCGATACCCATACCGATACCCATACCGATACCGATACCGATACCCATACCGACACCCATACCGATACCGATAACGATACTCTTACCGATACCGACACAGATACTCACACCGATGCCCATAGCGATACCCATACCGATAAAGATACAGATACTCACAGCGATACCCATACCGACACTCTTACCGATACCCATACCGATAACCATACCAATACCCATACCGATACCGATAACGATACTCTTACCGATATCGACACAGATACGCACACCGATGCCCATAGCGATACCCATACCGATACCCATACCGATACCCATACCGATACCCATACCTATACCCATACCGATACCCATACCGATATCCATACCGATAACCATACCGATACCCATACCGATACCCATACCGATACCCATACCGATACCCGTGCCGATACCCATACCAATACCCATACCGATACCCATACCGATACCCATACCGATACCCATACCGATACCCATACCGATACCCATACCGATACCCATACCGATACCGATACCGCTACCGATACCGATACCGATACTCTTACCGATACTGATACCGATATTCTTACCGATACTGATACCGATACTCTTACCGATACTGATACCGATACTCTTACCGATACCGATACCGATACAGATATTTACACCGATACACCTACCGATACTCCTACCGATACCCATATCGATACCGATACCGATACCCATACCGATACACCTACCGATACTCCTACCGATACCCATATCGATACCGATACCGATACCCATACCGATACCCATACCGATACCCATACCAATACCCATATCGATACCCATGCCGATACCCATACCGATACTGATACCGATACTCTTACCGATACCGATACCGATACAGATATTTACACCGATACACCTACCGATACTCCTACCGATACCCATATCGATACCGATACCGATACCCATACCGATACCCATGCCGATACCGATACCGATACCGATACTCTTACCGATACTCATACCGATACCCATATCGATACCGATACCCACATCGATACCGATACCGATACCGATACTCTTACCGATACCGATACCGATACTCTTACCGATACCGATACAGATACTCACACCGATACAAATACCGACACTCTTACCGATACCCATACCGATACCCATACCGATACACATACCGATACCCATACCGATACGCATACCGAAACCCATACCGATACCCATACCGATACCCATACCGATACCCATACCGATACCCATACGGATACGCATGCCGATACCCATACCGATACCCATACCGATACCCATACCGATACGCATGCCGATACCGATAACGATACTCTTACCCATACCGACACAGATACTCACACCGATGCCCATAGCGATACCCATACCGATACCGATAACGATACTCTTACCGATACCGACACAGATACTCACACCGATACCCATAGCGATACCCATGCCGATACCCATACCGATACCCATACCGATACCCATACCGATACCCATACCGATACCCATACCGATACCCATACCGATACCGATACCGATACCCATACCGACACCCATACCGATACCGATAACGATACTCTTACCGATACCGACACAGATACTCACACCGATGCCCATAGCGATACCCATACCGATACCGATAACGATACTCTTACCGATACCGATACAGATACTCACACCGATACAAATACCGACACTCTTACCGATACCCATACCGATACCCATACCGATACCCATACCGATACCCATACCGATACCCATACCGAAACCCATACCGATACCCATACCGATACCCATACCGATACCCATACCGATACCCATACCGATACCCATACCGATACCCATACCGATACTCATGCCGATACGCATGCCGATACCGATAACGATACTCTTACCCATACCGACACAGATACTCACACCGATGCCCATAGCGATACCCATACCGATACCGATAACGATACTCTTACCGATACCGACACAGATACTCACACCGATACCCATAGCGATACCCATGCCGATACCCATACCGATACCCATACCGATACCCATACCGATACCCATACCGATACCCATACCGATACCGATACCGATACCCATACCGACACCCATACCGATACCGATAACGATACTCTTACCGATACCGACACAGATACTCACGCCGATGCCCATAGCGATACCCATACCGATACCGATAACGATACTCTTACCGATACCGACACAGATACTCACACCGATACCCATAGCGATACCCATGCCGATACCCATACCGATACCCATATCGATACCGATACCGATACCCATACCGATACACCTACCGATACTCCTACCGATACCCATATCGATACCGATACCGATACCCATACCGATACCCATACCGATACCCATACCAATACCCATATCGATACCCATGCCGATACCCATACCGATACTCATACCGATACCCATACCGATACCGATATCGATACTCTTACCGATACCGTTACCGATACTCTTACCGATACCGATACAGATACTCACAGCGATACCCATACCGACACTCTTACCGATACCCATACCGATACCCATACCAATACCCATACCGATACCGATAACGATACTCTTACCGATATCGACACAGATACGCACACCGATACCCATACCAGTACCCATACCGATACCCATGCCGATACCGATACCGATACCCATACTCTTACCCATACCGATTCCGACACCGATACCGATACCGATAATGGTACCGATACTCTTACCGATACTCCTACCGATACCCATATCGATACCGATACTCTTACCGATACCGGTACTCTTACTGCTACCGATACAGATACTCACACCGATACCCATACCGACACTCTTACCGATACCCATGCCGATACCCATGCCGATACCCATACCGATACCGATACGGATACCGATATCGATACCGATACCGATACCGATACTCTTACCGATACCGATACAGATATTTACACCGATACACCTACCGATACTCCTACCGATACCCATATCAATACCGATACCGATACCCATACCGACACCCATACCGATACCGATAACCATACTCTTACCGATACCGACACAGATACTCACACCGATACCCATACCGATACCCATACCGATACCCATACCGATACCCATACCGATACCCATACCGATACCCATACCGATACCGATACAGATATTTACACCGATACCCATACCGATACTCCTACCGATACCCATATCAATACCGATACCGACACACCTACCGATACCCATACCGATACCAATACCGATACCCATACCGATACCCATACCGATACCCACACCGATACCCATACCGAAACCCATACCGATACCCATACCGATACCCATACCGATACCCATACCGATACCCATACCGATACCCATACCGATACCCATACCGATACGCATGCCGATAACCATACCGATATCGATACCGATACCGATACCGATACTCTTACCGATACCGATACAGATACTCACACCGATACAAATACCGACACTCTTACCGATACCCATACCGATACCCATACCGATACCCATACCGATACCCATACCGATACCCATACCGAAACCCATACCGATACCCATACCGATACCCATACCGATACCCATACCGATACCGATACCGATACCCATACCGACACCCATACCGATACCGATAACGATACTCTTACCGATACCGACACAGATACTCACACCGATGCCCATAGCGATACCCATACCGATACCGATAACGATACTCTTACCGATACCGACACAGATACTCACACCGATACCCATACCGATACCCATACCGATACCCACACCGATACCCATACCGAAACCCATACCGATACCCATACCGATACCCATACCGATACCCATACCGATACCCATACCGATACCCATACCGATACGCATGCCGATAACCATACCGATATCGATACCGATACCGATACCGATACTCTTACCGATGCCGATACAGATACTCACACCGATACAAATACCGACACTCTTACCGATACCCATACCGATACCCATACCGATACCCATACCGATACCCATACCGATACCCATACCGATACCCATACCGATACCCATACCGATACGCATGCCCATAACCATACCGATATCGATACCGATACCGATACCGATACTCTTACCGATTCTCATACCGATACCCATATCTATACCGATACCCACATCGATACCGATACCGATACCGATACTCTTACCGATACCGATACAGATATTTACACCGATACACCTACCGATACTCCTACCGATACCAATACCAATACCCATACCGATACCCATGCCGACACCCATACCGATACCCGTGCCGATACCCATACCAATACCCATACCGATACCCATACCGATACCCATACCGATACCCATACCGATACCCATATCGATACCCATGCCGATACCCATACCGATACCGATACCGATACTCTTACCGATACCCAAACAGATACCCATACCGATACCCATACCGATACCCATACCGATACCCATACCGATACCCATACCGATACCGATACCGCTACCGATACCGATACCGATACTCTTACCGATACTGATACCGATATTCTTACCGATACTGATACCGATACTCTTACCGATACTGATACCGATACTCTTACCGATACCGATACCGATACAGATATTTACACCGATACACCTACCGATACTCCTACCGATACCCATATCGATACCGATACCGATACCCATACCGATACACCTACCGATACTCCTACCGATACCCATATCGATACCGATACCGATACCCATACCGATACCCATACCGATACCCATACCAATACCCATATCGATACCCATGCCGATACCCATACCGATACTGATACCGATACTCTTACCGATACCGATACCGATACAGATATTTACACCGATACACCTACCGATACTCCTACCGATACCCATATCGATACCGATACCGATACCCATACCGATACACCTACCGATACGCATGCCGATAACCACATCGATATCGATACCGAAACCCATACCGATACCCATACCGATACCCATAACGATACGCATACCGATACCCATACCAGTACCCATACCGATACCCATGCCGATACCGATACCGATACCGATACTCTTACCGATACTCATACCGATACCCATATCGATACCGATACCCACATCGATACCGATACCGATACCGATACTCTTACCGATACCGATACCGATACTCTTACCGATACCGATACAGATACTCACACCGATACAAATACCGACACTCTTACCGATACCCATACCGATACCCATACCGATACCCATACCGATACCCATACCGATACCCATACCGATACGCATACCGAAACCCATACCGATACCCATACCGATACCCATACCGATACCCATACCGATACCCATACGGATACGCATGCCGATAACCATACCGATATCGATACCGATACCGATACCGATACTCTTACCGATACTCCTACCGATACCCATATCGATACCGATACCCACATCGATACCGATACAGATATTTACACCGATACACCTACCGATACTCCTACCGATACCGATAACGATACTCTTACCGATACCGACACAGATACTCACACCGATACCCATAGGGGTACCCATACCGATACCGATAACGATACTCTTACCGATATCGACACAGATACGCACACCGATACCCATAGCGATACCCATACCGATACCCATACCGACACCCATACCGATACCCATACCTATACCCATACCGATACCCATACCGATATCCATACCGATACCCATACCGATACCCATACCGATACCCATACCGATACCCATACCGATACGCATGCCGATACCCATACCGACACCCATACCGATACCGATACCGATACCGATACCCATACCGACACCCATACCGATACCGATAACGATACTCTTACCGATACCGACACAGATACTCACACCGATACCCATAGGGGTACCCATACCGATACCGATAACGATACTCTTACCGATACCTACACAGATACTCACACCGATACCCATAGCGATACCCATACCCATACCCATACCGATACCCATACCGATACCCATACCGATACCCATACCGATACCCATACCTATACCCATACCGATACCCATACCGATACCCATACCGATACGCATGCCGATAACCATACCGATATCGATACCGATACCGATACCGATACTCTTACCGATACCGATACTGATATTTACACCGATACACCTACCGATACCCATGTCAATACCGATACCCATATCAATACCGATACCGACACTCCTACCGATACCGACACTCCTACCGATACCCATACCGATACCCATACCGATACCCATACCGAAACCCATACCGATACCCATACCGATACCCATAACGATACCCATACCGACACTCTTACCGATACCCATACCGATACCCATACCGATACCCATACCAATACCCATACCGATACCCATGCCGATACCCATACCGACACCCCTACCGATACCGATAACGATACTCTTACCGATACCGACACAGGTACTCACACCGATACCCATAGCGATACCCATACCGATACCGATAACGATACTCTTACCGATACCGACACAGATACTCACACCGATACCCATAGCGATACCCATACCGATACCCATACCGATACCCATACCGATACCCATACCGATACCCATACCGATACCCATACCGATACCCATACCGATACGCATGCCGATAACCATACCGATATCGATACCGATACCGATACCGATACTCTTACCGATACTCATACCGATACCCATATCTATACCGATACCCACATCGATACCGATACCGATACCGATACTCTTACCGATACCGATACAGATATTTACACCGATACGCCTACCGATACTCCTACCGATACCCATACCAATAACATACCGATACCCATGCCGACACCCATACCGATACCCATGCCGATACCCATACCAATACCCATACCGATACCGATACCGATACCCATACCGATACCCATACCAATACCCATATCGATACCCATGCCGATACCCATACCGATACCAATACCGATACTCTTACCGATACCCAAACAGATACCCATACCGATACCCATACCGATACCCATACCGATACCCATACCGATACCCATACCAATACCCATACCGATACCCATGCCGATACCCATACCGATACCCATACCGATACCGATATCGATACTCTTACCGATACCGTTACCGATACTCTTACCGATACCGATACAGATACTCAGAGCGATACCCATACCGACACTCTTACCAATACCCATACCGATACCGATAACGATACTCTTACCGATATCGACACAGATACGCACACCGATACCCATAGCGATACCCATACCGATACCCATACCGATACCCATACCGATACCCATACCTATACCCATACCGATATCCATACCGATACCCATACCGATACCCATACCGATACCCATACCGATACCCATACCGATACGCATGCCGATAACCATACCGATATCGATACCGGTACCGATACCGATACTCTTACCGATACTCATACCGATGCCCATACCGATACCCATACCGATACGCATGCCGATAACCATACCGATATCGATACCGATACGGATACCCATACCCATACCCATACCGATACCCATTCCGATACCCATACCGATACCCATACCGATACCCATACCGATACCCATACCGATACCCATACCGATACCCATACCGATACCCATACCGATACCCATACCGATACGCATGCCGATAACCATACCGATATCGATACCGATACCGATACTCTTACCGATACCGATACTTTTACCGATACCGATACAGATATTTACACCGATACACCTACCGATACTCCTACCGATACCAATACCAATACCCATACCGATACCCATGCCGACACCCATACCGATACCCATACCTATACCCATACCGATACCCATACCGATATCCATACCGATACCCATACCGATACCCATACCGATACCCATACCGATACCCATACCGATACGCATGCCGATAACCATACCGATATCGATACCGATACCGATACTCTTACCGATACCGATACTCTTACCGATACCGATACAGATATTTACACCGATACACCTACCGATACTCCTACCGATACCAATACCAATACCCATACCGATACCCATGCCGACACCCATACCGATACCCGTGCCGATACCCATACCAATACCCATACCGATACCCATACCGATACCCATACCGATACCCATACCGATACCCATACCGATACCGATAACGATACTCTTACCGATATCGACACAGATACGCACACCGATACCCATAGCGATACCCATACCGATACCCATACCGATACCCATACCGATACCCATACCGATACCCATACCGATACCCATACCGATACCCATACCGATACCCATACCGATACCCATACCGATACACATACCGATACCCATACCGATACCCATACCGATACAGATACCGATACCCATACCGATACCCATACCGATACCCATACCGATACCCAAACCGATACCCATACCGATACCCATACCGATACGCATGCCGATAATCATACCGATATCGATACCGAAACCCATACCGATACCCATACCGATACCCATAACGATACGCATACCGATACCCATACCAGTACCCATACCGATACCCATGCCGATACCGATACCGATACCGATACTCTTACCGATACTCATACCGATACCCATATCGATACCGATACCCACATCGATACCGATACCGATACCGATTCTCTTACCGATACCGTTACCGATACTCTTACCGATACCGATACAGATACTCACACCGATACAAATACCGACACTCTTACCGATACCCATACCGATACCCATACCGATACCCATACCGATACCCATACCGATACCCATACCGAAACCCATACCGATACCCATACCGATACCCATACCGATACCCACACCGATACCCATACGGATACGCATGCCGATAACCATACCGATATCGATACCGATACCGATACCGATACTCTTACCGATACTCCTACCGATACCCATATCGATACCGATACCCACATCGATACCGATACACCTACCGATACTCCTACCGATAACCATATCAATACCGATACCGATACCCATACCGACACCCATACCGATACCGATACCGATACCGATACCCATACCGACACCCATACCGATACCGATAACGATACTCTTACCGATACCGACACAGATACTCACACCGATACCCATACCGATACCCATACCGATACCGATAACGATACTCTTACCGATACCGACACAGATACTCACACCGATACCCATAGCGATACCCATACCGATACCCATACCGATACCCATACCGATACCCATACCGATACCCATACCGATACCCATACCGATACCCATACCGATACCCATACCGATACGCATGCCGATAACCATACCGATATCGATACCGATACCGATACCGATACTCTTACCGATACCGATACAGATATTTACACCGATACACCTACCGATACTCCTACCGATACCAATACCAATACCCATACCGATACCCATGCCGACACCCATACCGATACCCGTGCCGATACCCATACCAATACCCATACCGATACCCATACCGATACCCATACCGATACCCATACCGATACCGATAACGATACTCTTACCGATATCGACACAGATACGCACACCGATACCCATAGCGATACCCATACCGATACCCATACCGATACCCATACCGATACCCATACCGATACCCATACCGATACCCATACCGATACCCATACCGATACCCATACCGATACACAAACCGATACCCATACCGATACCCATACCGATACAGATACCGATACCCATACCGATACCCATACCGATACCCATACCGATACCCAAACCGATACCCATACCGATACCCATACCGATACGCATGCCGATAACCATACCGATATCGATACCGAAACCCATACCGATACCCATACCGATACCCATAACGATACGCATACCGATACCCATACCAGTACCCATACCGATACCCATGCCGATACCGATACCGATACCGATACTCTTACCGATACCCATACCGATACCCATACCGATACCCATACCGATACCCATACCGATACCCATACCGATACCGATACGGATACCGATATCGATACCGATACCGATACCGATACTCTTACCGATACCGATACAGATATTTACACCGATACACCTACCGATACTCCTACCGATACCCATATCAATACCGATACCGATACCCATACCGATACCCATACCGATACCCATACCGATACCGATAACCATACTCTTACCGATACCGACACAGATACTCACACCGATACCCATAGCGATACCCATGCCGATACCCATACCGATACCCATACCGATACCCATACCGATACCCATACCGATACCCATACCGATACCCATACCGATACCGATACCGATACCCATACCGACACCCATACCGATACCGATAACGATACTCTTACCGATACCGACACAGATACTCACACCGATGCCCATAGCGATACGCATGCCGATAACCATACCGATATCGATACCGATACCGATACCGATACTCTTACCGATACTCATACCGATACCCATATCGATACCGATACCCACATCGATACCGATACCGATACCGATTCTCTTACCGATACCGTTACCGATACTCTTACCGATACCGATACAGATACTCACACCGATACAAATACCGACACTCTTACCGATACCCATACCGATACCCATACCGATACCCATACCGATACCCATACCGATACCCATACCGAAACCCATACCGATACCCATACCGATACCCATACCGATACCCACACCGATACCCATACGGATACGCATGCCGATAACCATACCGATATCGATACCGATACCGATACCGATACTCTTACCGATACTCCTACCGATACCCATATCGATACCGATACCCACATCGATACCGATACACCTACCGATACTCCTACCGATAACCATATCAATACCGATACCGATACCCATACCGACACCCATACCGATACCGATACCGATACCGATACCCATACCGACACCCATACCGATACCGATAACGATACTCTTACCGATACCGACACAGATACTCACACCGATACCCATAGCGGTACCCATACCGATACCGATAACGATACTCTTACCGATACCGACACAGATACTCACACCGATACCCATAGCGATACCCATACCGATACCCATACCGATACCCATACCGATACCCATACCGATACCCATACCGATACCCATACCGATACCCATACCGATACCCATACCGATACGCATGCCGATAACCATACCGATATCGATACCGATACCGATACCGATACTCTTACCGATACCGATACAGATATTTACACCGATACACCTACCGATACTCCTACCGATACCAATACCAATACCCATACCGATACCCATGCCGACACCCATACCGATACCCGTGCCGATACCCATACCAATACCCATACCGATACCCATACCGATACCCATACCGATACCCATACCGATACCGATAACGATACTCTTACCGATATCGACACAGATACGCACACCGATACCCATAGCGATACCCATACCGATACCCATACCGATACCCATACCGATACCCATACCGATACCCATACCGATACCCATACCGATACCCATACCGATACCCATACCGATACACAAACCGATACCCATACCGATACCCATACCGATACAGATACCGATACCCATACCGATACCCATACCGATACCCATACCGATACCCAAACCGATACCCATACCGATACCCATACCGATACGCATGCCGATAACCATACCGATATCGATACCGAAACCCATACCGATACCCATACCGATACCCATAACGATACGCATACCGATACCCATACCAGTACCCATACCGATACCCATGCCGATACCGATACCGATACCGATACTCTTACCGATACCCATACCGATACCCATACCGATACCCATACCGATACCCATACCGATACCCATACCGATACCGATACGGATACCGATATCGATACCGATACCGATACCGATACTCTTACCGATACCGATACAGATATTTACACCGATACACCTACCGATACTCCTACCGATACCCATATCAATACCGATACCGATACCCATACCGATACCCATACCGATACCCATACCGATACCGATAACCATACTCTTACCGATACCGACACAGATACTCACACCGATACCCATAGCGATACCCATGCCGATACCCATACCGATACCCATACCGATACCCATACCGATACCCATACCGATACCCATACCGATACCCATACCGATACCGATACCGATACCCATACCGACACCCATACCGATACCGATAACGATACTCTTACCGATACCGACACAGATACTCACACCGATGCCCATAGCGATACGCATGCCGATAACCATACCGATATCGATACCGATACCGATACCGATACTCTTACCGATACCGATACAGATACTCACACCGATACAAATACCGACACTCTTACCGATACCCATACCGATACCCATACCGATACCCATACCGATACCCATACCGATACCCATACCGATACCCATACCGATACCCATACCGATACCCATACCGATACGCATGCCGATAACCATACCGATATCGATACCGATACCGATACCGATACTCTTACCGATACCGATACAGATACTCACACCGATACAAATACCGACACTCTTACCGATACCCATACCGATACCCATACCGATACCCATACCGATACACATACCGATACCCATACCGAAACCCATACCGATACCCATACCGATACCCATACCGATACCCATACCGATACCCATACCGATACGCATGCCGATAGCGATAACGATACTCTTACCGATACCGACACAGATACTCACACCGATGCCCATAGCGATACCCATACCGATACCGATAACGATACTCTTACCGATACCGACACAGATACTCACACCGATACCCATAGCGATACCCATGCCGATACCCATACCGATACCCATACCGATACCCATACCGATACCCATACCGATACCGATACCGATACCCATACCGACACCCATACCGATACCGATAACGATACTCTTACCGATACCGACACAGATACTCACACCGATGCCCATAGCGATACCCATACCGATACCGATAACGATACTCTTACCGATACCGGCACAGATACTCACACCGATACCCATAGCGATACCCATGCCGATACCCATACCGATACCCATATCGATACCGATACCGATACCCATACCGATACACCTACCGATACTCCTACCGATACCCATATCGATACCGATACCGATACCCATACCGATACCCATACCGATACCCATACCAATACCCATATCGATACCCATGCCGATACCCATACCGATACTCATACCGATACTGTTACCGATACCGATACCGATACAGATATTTACACCGATACACCTACCGATACTCCTACCGATACCCATATCGATACCGATACCGATACCCATACCGATACACCTACCGATACTCCTACCGATACCCATATCGATACCGATACCGATACCCATACCGATACCCATACCGATACCCATACCAATACCCATACCGATACCCATGCCG
Organism: Andrena minutula; assembly: GCA_929113495.1. NCBI lineage: Eukaryota > Metazoa > Arthropoda > Insecta > Hymenoptera > Andrenidae > Andrena > Andrena minutula. Next base: position 888,976 of record CAKMYJ010000266.1, on the reverse strand, counting down.
ATACCCATACCGATACCCATACCGATACCGATATCGATACTCTTACCGATACCGTTACCGATACTCTTACCGATACCGATACAGATACTCACAGCGATACCCATACCGACACTCTGACCGATACCCATACCGATACCCATACCAATACCCATACCGAAACCGATAACGATACTCTTACCGATATCGACACAGATACGCACACCGATACCCATACCAGTACCCATACCGATACCCATGCCGATACCGATACCGATACCCATACTCTTACCCATACCGATTCCGACACCGATACCGATACCGATAATGGTACCGATACTCTTACCGATACTCCTACCGATACCCATATCGATACCGATACTCTTACCGATACCGGTACTCTTACTGCTACCGATACAGATACTCACACCGATACCCATACCGACACTCTTACCGATACCCATGCCGATACCCATGCCGATACCCATACCGATACCGATACGGATACCGATATCGATACCGATACCGATACCGATACTCTTACCGATACCGATACAGATATTTACACCGATACACCTACCGATACTCCTACCGATACCCATATCAATACCGATACCGATACCCATACCGATACCCATACCGATACCGATAACCATACTCTTACCGATACCGACACAGATACTCACACCGATACCCATACCGATACCCATACCGATACCCATACCGATACCCATACCGATACCCATACCTATACCGATACAGATATTTACACCGATACAAATACCGACACTCATACCGATACCCATACCGATACCCATACCGATACCCATACCGATACCCATACCGATACCCATACCGAAACCCATACCGATACCCATACCGATACCCATACCGATACCCATACCGATACCCATACCGATACCCATACCGATACGCATGCCGATAACCATACCGATATCGATACCGATACCGATACCGATACTCTTACCGATACCGATACAGATACTCACACCGATACAAATACCGACACTCTTACCGATACCCATACCGATACCCATACCGACACCCATACCGATACCCATACCGATACCCATACCGATACCCATACCGATACCCATACCGATACCCATACCGATACGCATGCCGATAACCATACCGATATCGATACCGATACCGATACCGATACTCTTACCGATACCGATACAGATACTCACACCGATACAAATACCGACACTCTTACCGATACCCATACCGATACCCATACCGATACCCATACCGATACCCATACCGATACCCATACCGAAACCCATACCGATACCCATACCGATACCCATACCGATACCCATACCGATACCGATACCGATACCCATACCGACACCCATACCGATACCGATAACGATACTCTTACCGATACCGACACAGATACTCACACCGATGCCCATAGCGATACCCATACCGATACCGATAACGATACTCTTACCGATACCGACACAGATACTCACACCGATACCCATACCGATACCCATACCGATACCCACACCGATACCCATACCGAAACCCATACCGATACCCATACCGATACCCATACCGATACCCATACCGATACCCATACCGATACCCATACCGATACGCATGCCGATAACCATACCGATATCGATACCGATACCGATACCGATACTCTTACCGATGCCGATACAGATACTCACACCGATACAAATACCGACACTCTTACCGATACCCATACCGATACCCATACCGATACCCATACCGATACCCATACCGATACCCATACCGATACCCATACCGATACCCATACCGATACCCATACCGATACGCATGCCCATAACCATACCGATATCGATACCGATACCGATACCGATACTCTTACCGATTCTCATACCGATACCCATATCTATACCGATACCCACATCGATACCGATACCGATACCGATACTCTTACCGATACCGATACAGATATTTACACCGATACACCTACCGATACTCCTACCGATACCAATACCAATACCCATACCGATACCCATGCCGACACCCATACCGATACCCGTGCCGATACCCATACCAATACCCATACCGATACCCATACCGATACCCATACCGATACCCATACCGATACCCATATCGATACCCATGCCGATACCCATACCGATACCGATACCGATACTCTTACCGATACCCAAACAGATACCCATACCGATACCCATACCGATACCCATACCGATACCCATACCGATACCGATACCGCTACCGATACCGATACCGATACTCTTACCGATACTGATACCGATATTCTTACCGATACTGATACCGATACTCTTACCGATACTGATACCGATACTCTTACCGATACCGATACCGATACAGATATTTACACCGATACACCTACCGATACTCCTACCGATACCGATACCCATACCGATACACCTACCGATACTCCTACCGATACCCATATCGATACCGATACCGATACCCATACCGATACCCATACCGATACCCATACCAATACCCATATCGATACCCATGCCGATACCCATACCGATACTGATACCGATACTCTTACCGATACCGATACCGATACAGATATTTACACCGATACACCTACCGATACTCCTACCGATACCCATATCGATACCGATACCGATACCCATACCGATACACCTACCGATACGCATGCCGATAACCATACCGATATCGATACCGAAACCCATACCGATACCCATACCGATACCCATAACGATACGCATACCGATACCCATACCAGTACCCATACCGATACCCATGCCGATACCGATACCGATACCGATACTCTTACCGATACTCATACCGATACCCATATCGATACCGATACCCACATCGATACCGATACCGATACCGATACTCTTACCGATACCGATACCGATACTCTTACCGATACCGATACAGATACTCACACCGATACAAATACCGACACTCTTACCGATACCCATACCGATACCCATACCGATACCCATACCGATACCCATACCGATACCCATACCGATACGCATACCGAAACCCATACCGATACCCATACCGATACCCATACCGATACCCATACCGATACCCATACGGATACGCATGCCGATAACCATACCGATACCGATACTCTTACCGATACTCCTACCGATACCCATATCGATACCGATACCCACATCGATACCGATACAGATATTTACACCGATACACCTACCGATACTCCTACCGATACCGATAACGATACTCTTACCGATACCGACACAGATACTCACACCGATACCCATAGGGGTACCCATACCGATACCGATAACGATACTCTTACCGATATCGACACAGATACGCACACCGATACCCATAGCGATACCCATACCGGTACCCATACCGACACCCATACCGATACCCATACCTATACCCATACCGATACCCATACCGATATCCATACCGATACCCATACCGATACCCATACCGATACCCATACCGATACCCATACCGATACGCATGCCGATACCCATACCGACACCCATACCGATACCGATACCGATACCGATACCCATACCGACACCCATACCGATACCGATAACGATACTCTTACCGATACCTACACAGATACTCACACCGATACCCATAGCGATACCCATACCCATACCCATACCGATACCCATACCGATACCCATACCGATACCCATACCGATACCCATACCGATACCCATACCGATACCCATACCGATACCCATACCGATACGCATGCCGATAACCATACCGATATCGATACCGATACCGATACCGATACTCTTACCGATACCGATACTGATATTTACACCGATACACCTACCGATACCCATGTCAATACCGATACCCATATCAATACCGATACCGACACTCCTACCGATACCGACACTCCTACCGATACCCATACCGATACCCATACCGATACCCATACCGAAACCCATACCGATACCCATACCGATACCCATAACGATACCCATACCGACACTCTTACCGATACCCATACCGATACCCATACCGATACCCATACCAATACCCATACCGATACCCATGCCGATACCCATACCGACACCCCTACCGATACCGATAACGATACTCTTACCGATACCGACACAGGTACTCACACCGATACCCATAGCGATACCCATACCGATACCGATAACGATACTCTTACCGATACCGACACAGATACTCACACCGATACCCATAGCGATACCCATACCGATACCCATACCGATACCCATACCGATACCCATACCGATACCCATACCGATACCCATACCGATACCCATACCGATACCCATACCGATACGCATGCCGATAACCATACCGATATCGATACCGATACCGATACCGATACTCTTACCGATACTCATACCGATACCCATATCTATACCGATACCCACATCGATACCGATACCGATACCGATACTCTTACCGATACCGATACAGATATTTACACCGATACGCCTACCGATACTCCTACCGATACCCATACCAATAACATACCGATACCCATGCCGACACCCATACCGATACCCATGCCGATACCCATACCAATACCCATACCGATACCGATACCGATACCCATACCGATACCCATACCAATACCCATATCGATACCCATGCCGATACCCATACCGATACCGATACCGATACTCTTACCGATACCCAAACAGATACCCATACCGATACCCATACCGATACCCATACCGATACCCATACCGATACCCATACCAATACCCATACCGATACCCATGCCGATACCCATACCGATACCCATACCGATACCGATATCGATACTCTTACCGATACCGTTACCGATACTCTTACCGATACCGATACAGATACTCACAGCGATACCCATACCGACACTCTTACCGATACCCATACCGATACCCATACCAATACCCATACCGATACCGATAACGATACTCTTACCGATATCGACACAGATACGCACACCGATACCCATAGCGATACCCATACCGATACCCATACCGATACCCATACCGATACCCATACCTATACCCATACCGATATCCATACCGATACCCATACCGATACCCATACCGATACCCATACCGATACCCATACCGATACGCATGCCGATAACCATACCGATATCGATACCGGTACCGATACCGATACTCTTACCGATACTCATACCGATGCCCATACCGATACCCATACCGATACGCATGCCGATAACCATACCGATATCGATACCGATACGGATACCCATACCCATACCCATACCGATACCCATTCCGATACCCATACCGATACCCATACCGATACCCATACCGATACCCATACCGATACCCATACCGATACCCATACCGATACCCATACCGATACCCATACCGATACGCATGCCGATAACCATACCGATATCGATACCGATACCGATACTCTTACCGATACCGATACTTTTACCGATACCGATACAGATATTTACACCGATACACCTACCGATACTCCTACCGATACCAATACCAATACCCATACCGATACCCATGCCGACACCCATACCGATACCCATACCTATACCCATACCGATACCCATACCGATATCCATACCGATACCCATACCGATACCCATACCGATACCCATACCGATACCCATACCGATACGCATGCCGATAACCATACCGATATCGATACCGATACCGATACTCTTACCGATACCGATACAGATATTTACACCGATACACCTACCGATACTCCTACCGATACCAATACCAATACCCATACCGATACCCATGCCGACACCCATACCGATACCCGTGCCGATACCCATACCAATACCCATACCGATACCCATACCGATACCCATACCGATACCCATACCGATACCGATAACGATACTCTTACCGATATCGACACAGATACGCACACCGATACCCATAGCGATACCCATACCGATACCCATACCGATACCCATACCGATACCCATACCGATACCCATACCGATACCCATACCGATACCCATACCGATACCCATACCGATACACATACCGATACCCATACCGATACCCATACCGATACAGATACCGATACCCATACCGATACCCATACCGATACCCATACCGATACCCAAACCGATACCCATACCGATACCCATACCGATACGCATGCCGATAATCATACCGATATCGATACCGAAACCCATACCGATACCCATACCGATACCCATAACGATACGCATACCGATACCCATACCAGTACCCATACCGATACCCATGCCGATACCGATACCGATACCGATACTCTTACCGATACTCATACCGATACCCATATCGATACCGATACCCACATCGATACCGATACCGATACCGATACTCTTACCGATACCGTTACCGATACTCTTACCGATACCGATACAGATACTCACACCGATACAAATACCGACACTCTTACCGATACCCATACCGATACCCATACCGATACCCATACCGATACCCATACCGATACCCATACCGAAACCCATACCGATACCCATACCGATACCCATACCGATACCCACACCGATACCCATACGGATACGCATGCCGATAACCATACCGATATCGATACCGATACCGATACCGATACTCTTACCGATACTCCTACCGATACCCATATCGATACCGATACCCACATCGATACCGATACACCTACCGATACTCCTACCGATAACCATATCAATACCGATACCGATACCCATACCGACACCCATACCGATACCGATACCGATACCGATACCCATACCGACACCCATACCGATACCGATAACGATACTCTTACCGATACCGACACAGATACTCACACCGATACCCATAGCGGTACCCATACCGATACCGATAACGATACTCTTACCGATACCGACACAGATACTCACACCGATACCCATAGCGATACCCATACCGATACCCATACCGATACCCATACCGATACCCATACCGATACCCATACCGATACCCAAACCGATACCCATACCGATACCCATACCGATACCCATACCGATACACAAACCGATACCCATACCGATACTCATACCGATACAGATACCGATACCCATACCGATACCCATACCGATACCCATACCGATACCCATACCGAAACCCATACCGATACCCATACCGATACCCATACCGATACCCACACCGATACCCATACGGATACGCATGCCGATAACCATACCGATATCGATACCGATACCGATACCGATACTCTTACCGATACCGATACAGATATTTACACCGATACACCTACCGATACTCCTACCGATACCAATACCAATACCCATACCGATACCCATGCCGACACCCATACCGATACCCGTGCCGATACCCATACCAATACCCATACCGATACCCATACCGATACCCATACCGATACCCATACCGATACCCATACCGATACCGATAACGATACTCTTACCGATATCGACACAGATACGCACACCGATACCCATAGCGATACCCATACCGATACCCATACCGATACCCATACCGATACCCATACCGATACCCATACCGATACCCATACCGATACCCATACCGATACCCATACCGATACACAAACCGATACCCATACCGATACCCATACCGATACAGATACCGATACCCATACCGATACCCATACCGATACCCATACCGATACCCAAACCGATACCCATACCGATACCCATACCGATACGCATGCCGATAACCATACCGATATCGATACCGAAACCCATACCGATACCCATACCGATACCCATAACGATACGCATACCGATACCCATACCAGTACCCATACCGATACCCATGCCGATACCGATACCGATACCGATACTCTTACCGATACCCATACCGATACCCATACCGATACCCATACCGATACCCATACCGATACCCATACCGATACCCATACCGATACCGATACGGATACCGATATCGATACCGATACCGATACCGATACTCTTACCGATACCGATACAGATATTTACACCGATACACCTACCGATACTCCTACCGATATCCATATCAATACCGATACCGATACCCATACCGATACCCATACCGATACCCATACCGATACCGATAACCATACTCTTACCGATACCGACACAGATACTCACACCGATACCCATAGCGATACCCATGCCGATACCCATACCGATACCCATACCGATACCCATACCGATACCCATACCGATACCCATACCGATACCGATACCGATACCCATACCGACACCCATACCGATACCGATAACGATACTCTTACCGATACCGACACAGATACTCACACCGATGCCCATAGCGATACGCATGCCGATAACCATACCGATATCGATACCGATACCGATACCGATACTCTTACCGATACCGATACAGATACTCACACCGATACAAATACCGACACTCTTACCGATACCCATACCGATACCCATACCGATACCCATACCGATACCCATACCGATACCCATACCGATACCCATACCGATACCCATACCGATACGCATGCCGATAACCATACCGATATCGATACCGATACCGATACCGATACTCTTACCGATACCGATACAGATACTCACACCGATACAAATACCGACACTCTTACCGATACCCATACCGATACCCATACCGATACCCATACCGATACACATACCGATACCCATACCGAAACCCATACCGATACCCATACCGATACCCATACCGATACCCATACCGATACCCATACCGATACGCATGCCGATACCGATAACGATACTCTTACCGATACCGACACAGATACTCACACCGATGCCCATAGCGATACCCATACCGATACCGATAACGATACTCTTACCGATACCGACACAGATACTCACACCGATACCCATAGCGATACCCATGCCGATACCCATACCGATACCCATACCGATACCCATACCGATACCCATACCGATACCGATACCGATACCCATACCGATACACCTACCGATACTCCTACCGATACCCATATCGATACCGATACCGATACCCATACCGATACCCATACCGATACCCATACCAATACCCATATCGATACCCATGCCGATGCCCATACCGATACTCATACCGATACTCTTACCGATACCGATACCGATACAGATATTTACACCGATACACCTACCGATACTCCTACCGATACCCATATCGATACCGATACCGATACCCATACCGATACACCTACCGATACTCCTACCGATACCCATATCGATACCGATACCGATACCCATACCGATACCCATACCGATACCCATACCGATACCGATATCGATACTCTTACCGATACCGTTACCGATACTCTTACCGATACCGATACAGATACTCACAGCGATACCCATACCGACACTCTGACCGATACCCATACCGATACCCATACCAATACCCATACCGATACCGATAACGATACTCTTACCGATATCGACACAGATACGCACACCGATACCCATACCAGTACCCATACCGATACCCATGCCGATACCGATACCGATACCCATACTCTTACCCATACCGATTCCGACACCGATACCGATACCGATAATGGTACCGATAATCTTACCGATACTCCTACCGATACCCATATCGATACCGATACTCTTACCGATACCGGTACTCTTACTGCTACCGATACAGATACTCACACCGATACCCATACCGACACTCTTACCGATACCTATGCCGATACCCATGCCGATACCCATACCGAAACCCATACCGATACCCATACCGATACCCATACCGATACCCATACCGATACCCATACCGATACACATACCGATACCCATACCGATACCCATACCGATACAGATACCGATACCCATACCGATACCCATACCGATACCCATAACGATACGCATACCGATACCCATACCAGTACCCATACCGATACCCATGCCGATACCGATACCGATACCGATACTCTTACCGATACTCATACCGATACCCATATCGATACCGATACCCACATCGATACCGATACCGATACCGATACTCTTACCGATACCGATATCGATACCGATACCGATACCGATACTCTTACCGATTCTCATACCGATACCCATATCTATACCGATACCCACATCGATAACGATACCCATACCGATACCCATACCGATACCCATACCGATACCCATACCGATACCTATACCGATACCCATACCGATACCCATACCGATACCCATACCGATACCCATACCGATACACATACCGATACCCATACCGATACCCATACCGATACAGATACCGATACCCATACCGATACCCATACCGATACCCATACGGATACCCAAACCGATACCCATACCGATACCCATACCGATACGCATGCCGATAACCATACCGATATCGATACCGAAACCCATACCGATACCCATACCGATACCCATAACGATACGCATACCGATACCCATACCAGTACCCATACCGATACCCATGCCGATACCGATACCGATACCGATACTCTTACCGATACTCATACCGATACCCATATCGATACCGATACCCACATCGATACCGATACCGATACCGATACTCTTACCGATACCGATACCGATACTCTTACCGATACCGATACAGATACTCACACCGATACAAATACCGACACTCTTACCGATACCCATACCGATACCCATACCGATACCCATACCGATACCCATACCGATACGCATACCGAAACCCATACCGATACCCATACCGATACCCATACCGATACCCATACCGATACCCATACCGATACCCATACGGATACGCATGCCGATAACCATACCGATATCGATACCGATACCGATACCGATACTCTTACCGATACTCCTACCGATACCCATATCGATACCGATACCCACATCGATACCGATACAGATATTTACACCGATACACCTACCGATACTCCTACCGATACCCATATCAATACCGATACCGATACCCATACCGACACCCATACCGATACCGATACCGATACCGATACCCATACCGACACCCATACCGATACCGATAACGATACTCTTACCGATACCGACACAGATACTCACACCGATACCCATAGGGGTACCCATACCGATACCGATAACGATACTCTTACCGATACCGTCACAGATACTCACACCGATACCCATAGCGATACCCATACCGATACCAATACCGATACCCATACCGATACCCATACCGATACCCATACCGATACCCATACCGATACCCATACCGATACCCATACCGATACGCATGCCGATAACCATACCGATATCGATACCGATACCGATACCGATACTCTTACCGATACTCATACCGATACCCATACCGATACCCATACCGATACCCATACCGATACCCATACCGATACGCATGCCGATAACCATACCGATATCGATACCGATACCGATACCGATACTCTTACCGATACCGATACTGATATTTACACCGATACACCTACCGATACCCATGTCAATACCGATACCCATATCAATACCGATACCGACACTCCTACCGATACCGACACTCCTACCGATACTCATACCGATACCCATACCGATACCCATACCGAAACCCATACCGATACCCATGCCGATACCCATACCGACACCCCTACCGATACCGATAACGATACTCTTACCGATACCGTCACAGGTACTCACACCGATACCCATAGCGATACCCATACCGATACCGATAACGATACTCTTACCGATACCGACACAGATACTCACACCGATACCCATAGGGGTACCCATACCGATACCGATAACGATACTCTTACCGATACCGACACAGATACTCACACCGATACCCATAACGATACCCATACCGACACTCTTACCGATACCCATACCGATACCCATACCGATACCCATACCAATACCCATACCGATACCCATGCCGATACCCATACCGACACCCCTACCGATACCGATAACGATACTCTTACCGATACCGACACAGGTACTCACACCGATACCCATAGCGATACCCATACCGATACCGATAACGATACTCTTACCGATACCGACACAGATACTCACACCGATACCCATAGCGATACCCATACCGATACCCATACCGATACCCATACCGATACCCATACCGATACCCATACCCATACGCATGCCGATAACCATACCGATATCGATACCGATACCGATACCGATACTCTTACCGATACTCATACCGATACCCACATCGATACCGATACCGATACCGATACTCTTACCGATACCGATACTGATATTTACACCGATACACCTACCGATACTCCTACCGATACCCATACCAATAACATACCGATACCCATGCCGACACCCATACCGATACCCATGCCGATACCCATACCAATACCCATACCGATACCGATACCGATACCCATACCGATACCCATACCAATACCCATATCGATACCCATACCAATACCCATATCGATACCCATGCCGATACCCATACCGATACCGATACGGATACTCTTACCGATACCCAAATAGATCCCCATACCGATACCCATACCGATACCCATACCGATACCCATACCGATACCGATACCGCTACCGATACCGATACCGATACTCTTACCGATACTGATACCGATATTCTTACCGATACTGATACCGATACTCTTACCGATACTGATACCGATACTCTTACCGATACCGATACCGATACAGATATTTACACCGATACACCTACCGATACACCTACCGATACCCATATCGATACCGATACCGATACCCATACCGATACACCTACCGATACTCCTACCGATACCCATATCGATACCGGTACCGATACCCATACCGATACCCATACCGATACCCATACCAATACCCATATCGATACCCATGCCGATACCCATACCGATACTGATACCGATACTCTTACCGATACCGATACCGATACAGATATTTACACCGATACACCTACCGATACTCCTACCGATACCCATATCAATACCGATACCGACACACCTACCGATACCCATACCGATACCAATACCGATACCCATACCGATACCCATACCGATACCCACACCGATACCCATACCGAAACCCATACCGATACCCATACCGATACCCATACCGATACCCATACCGATACCCATACCGATACCCATACCGAAACCCATACCGATACCCATACCGATACCCATACCGATACCCATACCGATACCGATACCGATACCCATACCGACACCCATACCGATACCGATAACGATACTCTTACCGATACCGACACAGATACTCACACCGATACCCATAGCGATACCCATGCCGATACCCATACCGATACCCATACCGATACCCATACCGATACCCATACCGATACCCATACCGATACCCATACCGATACGCATGCCCATAACCATACCGATATCGATACCGATACCGATACCGATACTCTTACCGATTCTCATACCGATACCCATATCTATACCGATACCCACATCGATAACGATACCCATACCGATACCCATACCGATACCCATACCGATACCCATACCGATACCCATACCGATACCCATACCGATACCCATACCGATACCCATACCGATACCCATACCGATACACATACCGATACCCATACCTATACCCATACCGATACAGATACCGATACCCATACCGATACCCATACCGATACCCATACCAGTACCCATACCGATACCCATGCCGATACCGATACCGATACCGATACTCTTACCGATACTCATACCGATACCCATATCGATACCGATACCCACATCGATACCGATACCGATACCGATACTCTTACCGATACCGATACCGATACTCTTACCGATACCGATACAGATACTCACACCGATACAAATACCGACACTCTTACCGATACCCATACCGATACCCATACCGATACCCATACCGATACCCATACCGATACGCATACCGAAACCCATACCGATACCCATACCGATACCCATACCGATACCCATACCGATACCCATACCGATACCCATACCGATACCCATACCGATACCCATACCGATACCCATACGGATACGCATGCCGATAACCATACCGATATCGATACCGATACCGATACCGATACTCTTACCGATACTCCTACCGATACCCATATCGATACCGATACCCACATCGATACCGATACAGATATTTACACCGATACACCTACCGATACACCTACCGATACCCATATCGATACCGATACCGATACCCATACCGATACACCTACCGATACTCCTACCGATACCCATATCGATACCGATACCGATACCCATACCGATACCCATACCGATACCCATACCAATACCCATATCGATACCCATGCCGATACCCATACCGATACTGATACCGATACTCTTACCGATACCGATACCGATACAGATATTTACACCGATACACCTACCGATACTCCTACCGATACCCATATCGATACCGATACCGATACCCATACCGATACACCTACCGATACTCCTACCGATACCCATATCGATACCGATACCGATACCCATACCGATACCCATACCGATACCCATACCAATACCCATACCGATACCCATGCCGATACCCATACCGATACCCATACCGATACCGATATCGATACTCTTACCGATACCGTTACCGATACTCTTACCGATACCGATACAGATACTCACAGCGATACCCATACCGACACTCTTACCGATACCCATACCGATACCCATACCAATACCCATACCGATACCGATAACGATACTCTTACCGATATCGACACAGATACGCACACCGATACCCATAGCGATACCCATACCGATACCCATACCGATACCCATACCGATACCCATACCTATACCCATACCGATACCCATACCGATATCCATACCGATACCCATACCGATACCCATACCGATACCCATACCGATACCCATACCGATACGCATGCCGATAACCATACCGATATCGATACCGGTACCGATACCGATACTCTTACCGATACTCATACCGATGCCCATACCGATACCCATACCGATACGCATGCCGATAACCATACCGATATCGATACCGATACGGATACCCATACCCATACCCATACCGATACCCATTCCGATACCCATACCGATACCCATACCGATACCCATACCAATACCCATACCGATACCCATGTTGATGCCCATACCGATACCCATGCCGATACCCATATCAATACCCATACCGATACCCATACCGATACCCATACCGATACCCATACCGATACCCATACCGATACCCATACCGATACCCATACCGATACCCATACCGATACCGATAACGATACTCTTACCGATATCGACACAGATACGCACACCGATACCCATAGCGATACCCATACCTATACCCATACCGATACCCATACCGATACCCATACCGATACCCATACCGATACCCATACCTATACCCATACCGATACCCATACCGATATCCATACCGATACCCATACCGATACCCATACCGATACCCATACCGATACCCATACCGATACGCATGCCGATAACCATACCGATATCGATACCGGTACCGATACCGATACTCTTACCGATACTCATACCGATGCCCATACCGATACCCATACCGATACGCATGCCGATAACCATACCGATATCGATACCGATACGGATACCGATACTCTTACCGATACCGATACAGATATTTACACCGATACACCTATCGATACCCATATCAATACCGATACCCATATCAATACCGATACCGACACTCCTACCGTTACCCATACCGATACCCATACCGATACCCATACCGATACCCATACCGATACGCATGCCGATAACCATACCGATATCGATACCGATACCGATACCGATACTCTTACCGATACCGATACAGATATTTACACCGATACACCTACCGATACCCATATCAATACCGATACCCATATCAATACCGATACCGACACTCCTACCGATACCCACACCGATACCCATACCGATACCCATACCGATACCCATACCGATACCCATACCGATACCCATAACGATACGCATACCGATACCCATACCAGTACCCATACCGATACCCATGCCGATACCCATACCGATACCCATACCGATACCCATACCGATACCCATACCGATACCCATACCGATACCTATACCGATACCCATACCGATACCCATACCGATACGCATGCCGATAACCATACCGATATCGATACCGATACCGATACCGATACTCTTACCGATACCGATACAGATATTTACACCGATACACCTACCGATACCCATATCAATACCGATACCCATATCAATACCGATACCGACACTCCTACCGATACCCATACCGATACCCATACCGATACCCATACCGAAACCCATACAGATACCCATACCGATACCCATAACGATACGCATACCGATACCCATACCAGAACCCATACCGATACCCATGCCGATACCGATACCGATACCCATACTCTTACCCATACCGATTCCGACACCGATACCGATACCGATAATGGTACCGATACTCTTACCGATACTCCTACCGATACCCATATCGATACCGATACTCTTACCGATACCGATACTCTTACTGCTACCGATACAGATACTCACACCGATACCCATACCGACACTCTTACCGATACCCATACCGATACACATGCCGATACCCATACCGATACCGATACGGATACCGATATCGATACCGATACCGATACCGATACTCTTACCGATACCGATACAGATATTTACACCGATACACCTACCGATACTCCTACCGATACCCATATCAATACCGATACCGATACCCATACCGATACCCATACCGATACCCATACCGATACCGATAACCATACTCTTACCGATACCGACACAGATACTCACACCGATACCCATACCGATACCCATACCGATACCCATACCGATACCCATACCGATACCCATACCGATACCCATACCGATACCGATACAGATATTTACCCCGATACACCTACCGATACTCCTACCGATACCCATATCAATACCGATACCGACACACCTACCGATACCCATACCGATACCAATACCGATACCCATACCGATACCCATACCGATACCCACACCGATACCCATACCGAAACCCATACCGATACCCATACCGATACCCATACCGATACCCATACCGATACCCATACCAATACCCATACCGATACGCATGCCGATAACCATACCGATATCGATACCGATACCGATACCGATACTCTTACCGATACCGATACAGATACTCACACCGATACAAATACCGACACTCTTACCGATACCCATACCGATACCCATACCGATACCCATACCGATACCCATACCGATACCCATACCGATACCCATACCGAAACCCATACCGATACCCATACCGATACCCATACCGATACTCATACCGATACCCATACCGATACCCATACCGATACCCATACCGATACGCTTGCCGATAACCATACTGATATCGATACCGATACCGATACCGATACTCTTACCGATACTCCTACCGATACCCATATCGATACCGATACCCCTACCGATACCCATATCGATACCGATACCCACATCGATACCCATACAGATATTTACACCGATACACCTACCGATACTCCTACCGATACCCATATCAATACCGACACCGATACCCATACCGACACCCATACCGATACCGATACCGATACCGATACCCATACCGACACCCATACCGATACCGATAACGATACTCTTACCGATACCGACACAGATACTCACACCGATGCCCATAGCGATACCCATACCGATACCGATAACGATACTCTTACCGATACCGACACAGATACTCACACCGATACCCATAGCGATACCCATGCCGATACCCATACCGATACCCATACCGATACCCATACCGATACCCATACCGATACCCATACCGATACCCATACCGATACCCATACCGATACGCATGCCGATAACCATACCGATATCGATACCGATACCGATACCGATACCCTTACCGATACTCATACCGATACCCATATCTATACCGATACCCACATCGATACCGATACCGATACCGATACTCTTACCGATACCGATACAGATATTTACACCGATACACCTACCGATACTCCTACCGATACCAATACCAATACCCATACCCATACCCATGCCGACACCCATACCGATACCCATGCCGATACCCATACCAATACCCATACCGATACACATACCGATACCCATACCGATACCGATAACGATACTCTTACCGATACCGTTACCGATACTCTTACCGATACCGATACAGATACTCACAGCGATACCCATACCGACACTCTTACCGATACCCATACCGATACCCATACCGATACCCATACCGATACCGATAACGATACTCTTACCGATATCGACACAGATACGCACACCGATACCCATAGCGATACCCATACCGATACCCATACCGATACCCATACCGATACCCATACCTATACCCATACCGATACCCATACCGATATCCATACCGATACCCATACCGATACACATACCGATACCCATACCGATACCCATACCGATACGCATGCCGATAACCATACCGATATCGATAACGGTACCGATACCGATACTCTTACCGATACTCATACCGATGCCCATACCGATACCCATACCGATACGCATGCCGATAACCATACCGATATCGATACCGATACGGATACCCATACCCATACCCATACCGATACCCATTCCGATACCCATACCGATACCCATACCGATACCCATACCAATACCCATACCGATACCCATGCCGATGCCCATACCGATACCCATGCCGATACCCATATCAATACACATACCGATACCCATACCGATACCCATACCGATACCCATACCGATACCCATACCGATACCCATACCGATACCCATACCGATACCCATACCGATACCGATAACGATACTCTTACCGATATCGACACAGATACGCACACCGATACCCATAGCGATACCCATACCGATACCCATACCGATACCCATACCGATACCCATACCTATACCCATACCGATACCCATACCGATATCCATACCGATACCCATACCGATACCCATACCGATACCCATACCGATACCCATACCGATACGCATGCCGATAACCATACCGATATCGATACCGGTACCGATACCGATACTCTTACCGATACTCATACCGATGCCCATACCGATACCCATACCGATACGCATGCCGATAACCATACCGATATCGATACCGATACGGATACCGATACTCTTACCGATACCGATACAGATATTTACACCGATACACCTACCGATACCCATATCAATACCGATACCCATATCAATACCGATACCGACACTCCTACCGATACCCATACCGATACCCATACCGATACCCATACCGATACCCATACCGATACGCATGCCGATAACCATACCGATATCGATACCGATACCGATACCGATACTCTTACCGATACCGATACAGATATTTACACCGATACACCTACCGATACCCATATCAATACCGATACCGACACTCCTACCGATACCCACACCGATACCCATACCGATACCCATACCGATACCCATACCGATACCCATACCGATACCCATACCGATACCCATAACGATATGCATACCGATACCCATACCAGTACCCATACCGATACCCATGCCGATACCCATACCGATACCCATACCGATACCCATACCGATACCCATACCGATACCCATACCGATACCTATACCGATACCCATACCGATACCCATACCGATACGCATGCCGATAACCATACCGATATCGATACCGATACCGATACCGATACTCTTACCGATACCGATACAGATATTTACACCGATACACCTACCGATACCCAAATCAATACCGATACCCATATCAATACCGATACCGACACTCCTACCGATACCCATACCGATACCCATACCGATACCCATACCGAAACCCATACAGATACCCATATCGATACCCATAACGATACGCATACCGATACCCATACCAGTACCCATACCGATACCCATGCCGATACCGATACCGATACCCATACTCTTACCCATACCGATTCCGACACCGATACCGATACCGATAATGGTACCGATACTCTTACCGATACTCCTACCGATACCCATATCGATACCGATACTCTTACCGATACCGATACTCTTACTGCTACCGATACAGATACTCACACCGATACCCATACCGACACTCTTACCGATACCCATACCGATACCCATGCCGATACCCATACCGATACCGATACGGATACCGATATCGATACCGATACCGATACCGATACTCTTACCGATACCGATACAGATATTTACACCGATACACCTACCGATACTCCTACCGATACCCATATCAATACCGATACCGATACCCATACCGATACCCATACCGATACCGATAACCATACTCTTACCGATACCGACACAGATACTCACACCGATACCCATACCGATACCCATACCGATACCCATACCGATACCGATACAGATATTTACCCCGATACACCTACCGATACTCCTACCGATACCCATATCAATACCGATACCGACACACCTACCGATACCCATACCGATACCAATACCGATACCCATACCGATACCCATACCGATACCCACACCGATACCCATACCGATACCCATACCGATACCCATACCGATACCCATACCGATACCCATACCAATACCCATACCGATACGCATGCCGATAACCATACCGATATCGATACCGATACCGATACCGATACTCTTACCGATACCGATACAGATACTCACACCGATACAAATACCGACACTCTTACCGATACCCATACCGATACCCATACCGATACCCATACCGATACCCATACCGATACCCGTGCCGATACCCATACCAATACCCATACCGTTACCCATACCGATACCCATACCGATACCCATACCGATACCGATAACGATACTCTTACCGATATCGACACAGATACGCACACCGATACCCATAGCGATACCCATACCGATACCCATACCGATACCCATACCGATACCCATACCGATACCCATACCGATACCCATACCGATACCCATACCGATACCCATACCGATACACATACCGATACCCATACCGATACCCATACCGATACAGATACCGATACCCATACCGATACCCATACCGATACCCATACCGATACCCAAACCGATACCCATACCGATACCCATACCGATACGCATGCCGATAATCATACCGATATCGATACCGAAACCCATACCGATACCCATACCGATACCCATAACGATACGCATACCGATACCCATACCAGTACCCATACCGATACCCATGCCGATACCGATACCGATACCGATACTCTTACCGATACTCATACCGATACCCATATCGATACCGATACCCACATCGATACCGATACCGATACCGATACTCTTACCGATACCGTTACCGATACTCTTACCGATACCGATACAGATACTCACACCGATACAAATACCGACACTCTTACCGATACCCATACCGATACCCATACCGATACCCATACCGATACCCATACCGATACCCATACCGAAACCCATACCGATACCCATACCGATACCCATACCGATACCCACACCGATACCCATACGGATACGCATGCCGATAACCATACCGATATCGATACCGATACCGATACCGATACTCTTACCGATACTCCTACCGATACCCATATCGATACCGATACCCACATCGATACCGATACACCTACCGATACTCCTACCGATAACCATATCAATACCGATACCGATACCCATACCGACACCCATACCGATACCGATACCGATACCGATACCCATACCGACACCCATACCGATACCGATAACGATACTCTTACCGATACCGACACAGATACTCACACCGATACCCATAGCGGTACCCATACCGATACCGATAACGATACTCTTACCGATACCGACACAGATACTCACACCGATACAAATACCGACACTCTTACCGATACCCATACCGATACCCATACCGATACCCATACCGATACCCATACCGATACCCATACCGAAACCCATACCGATACCCATACCGATACCCATACCGATACCCACACCGATACCCATACGGATACGCATGCCGATAACCATACCGATATCGATACCGATACCGATACCGATACTCTTACCGATACTCCTACCGATACCCATATCGATACCGATACCCACATCGATACCGATACACCTACCGATACTCCTACCGATAACCATATCAATACCGATACCGATACCCATACCGACACCCATACCGATACCGATACCGATACCGATACCCATACCGACACCCATACCGATACCGATAACGATACTCTTACCGATACCGACACAGATACTCACACCGATACCCATAGCGGTACCCATACCGATACCGATAACGATACTCTTACCGATACCGACACAGATACTCACACCGATACCCATAGCGATACCCATACCGATACCCATACCGATACCCATACCGATACCCATACCGATACCCATACCGATACCCATACCGATACGCATGCCGATAACCATACCGATATCGATACCGATACCGATACCGATACTCTTACCGATACCGATACAGATATTTACACCGATACACCTACCGATACTCCTACCGATACCAATACCAATACCCATACCGATACCCATGCCGACACCCATACCGATACCCGTGCCGATACCCATACCAATACCCATACCGATACCCATACCGATACCCATACCGATACCCATACCGATACCGATAACGATACTCTTACCGATATCGACACAGATACGCACACCGATACCCATAGCGATACCCATACCGATACCCATACCGATACCCATACCGATACCCATACCGATACCCATACCGATACCCATACCGATACCCATACCGATACCCATACCGATACACAAACCGATACCCATACCGATACCCATACCGATACCCATACCGATACCCATACCGATACCCATACCGATACCCATACCGATACCCATACCGATACGCATGCCGATAACCATACCGATATCGATACCGAAACCCATACCGATACCCATACCGATACCCATAACGATACGCATACCGATACCCATACCAGTACCCATACCGATACCCATGCCGATACCGATACCGATACCGATACTCTTACCGATACCCATACCGATACCCATACCGATACCCATACCGATACCCATACCGATACCGATACGGATACCGATATCGATACCGATACCGATACCGATACTCTTACCGATACCGATACAGATATTTACACCGATACACCTACCGATACTCCTACCGATACCCATATCAATACCGATACCGATACCCATACCGATACCCATACCGATACCCATACCGATACCGATAACCATACTCTTACCGATACCGACACAGATACTCACACCGATACCCATAGCGATACCCATGCCGATACCCATACCGATACCCATACCGATACCCATACCGATACCCATACCGATACCCATACCGATACCCATATCGATACCCATGCCGATACCCATACCGATACTCATACCGATACTCTTACCGATACCGATACCGATACAGATATTTACACCGATACACCTACCGATACTCCTACCGATACCCATATCGATACCGATACCGATACCCATACCGATACACCTACCGATACTCCTACCGATACCCATATCGATACCGATACCGATACCCATACCGATACCCATACCGATACCCATACCAATACCCATACCGATACCCATATCAATACTGATACCGATACCCATACCGATACCCATACCGATACCGATAACCATACTCTTACCGATACCGACACAGATACTCACACCGATACCCATACCGATACCCATACCGATACCCATACCGATACCCATACCGATACCCATACCTATACCGATACAGATATTTACACCGATACACCTACCGATACTCCTACCGATACCCATATCAATACCGATACCGTCACACCTACCGATACCCATACCGATACCAATACCGATACCCATACCGATACCCATACCGATACCCACACCGATACCCATACCGAAACCCATACCGATACCCATACCGATACCCATACCGATACCCATACCGATACCCATACCGATACCCATACCGAAACCCATACCGATACCCATACCGATACCCATACCGATACCCATACCGATACCCATACCGATACCGATACCGATACCCATACCGACACCCATACCGATACCGATAACGATACTCTTACCGATACCGACACAGATACTCACACCGATACCCATAGCGATACCCATGCCGATACCCATACCGATACCCATACCGATACCCATACCGATACCCATACCGATACCCATACCGATACCCATACCGATACCCATACCGATACGCATGCCCATAACCATACCGATATCGATACCGATACCGATACCGATACTCTTACCGATTCTCATACCGATACCCATATCTATACCGATACCCACATCGATAACGATACCCATACCGATACCCATACCGATACCCATACCGATACCCATACCGATACGCATGCCGATAACCATACCGATATCGATAACGGTACCGATACCGATACTCTTACCGATACTCATACCGATGCCCATACCGATACCCATACCGATACGCATGCCGATAACCATACCGATATCGATACCGATACGGATACCCATACCCATACCCATACCGATACCCATTCCGATACCCATACCGATACCCATACCGATACCCATACCAATACCCATACCGATACCCATACCGATACGCATGCCGATAACCATACTGATATCGATACCGATACCGATACCGATACTCTTACCGATACTCCTACCGATACCCATATCGATACCGATACCCCTACCGATACCCATATCGATACCGATACCCACATCGATACCCATACAGATATTTACACCGATACACCTACCGATACTCCTACCGATACCCATATCAATACCGACACCGATACCCATACCGACACCCATACCGATACCGATACCGATACCGATACCCATACCGACACCCATACCGATACCGATAACGATACTCTTACCGATACCGACACAGATACTCACACCGATGCCCATAGCGATACCCATACCGATACCGATAACGATACTCTTACCGATACCGACACAGATACTCACACCGATACCCATAGCGATACCCATGCCGATACCCATACCGATACCCATACCGATACCCATACCGATACCCATACCGATACCCATACCGATACCCATACCGATACGCATGCCGATAACCATACCGATATCGATACCGATACCGATACCGATACCCATACCGATACTCATACCGATACCCATATCTATACCGATACCCACATCGATACCGATACCGATACCGATACTCTTACCGATACCGATACAGATATTTACACCGATACACCTACCGATACTCCTACCGATACCAATACCAATACCCATACCCATACCCATGCCGACACCCATACCGATACCCATGCCGATACCCATACCAATACCCATACCGATACACATACCGATACCCATACCGATACCGATAACGATACTCTTACCGATACCGTTACCGATACTCTTACCGATACCGATACAGATACTCACAGCGATACCCATACCGACACTCTTACCGATACCCATACCGATACCCATACCGATACCCATACCGATACCGATAACGATACTCTTACCGATATCGACACAGATACGCACACCGATACCCATAGCGATACCCATACCGATACCCATACCGATACCCATACCGATACCCATACCTATACCCATACCGATACCCATACCGATATCCATACCGATACCCATACCGATACACATACCGATACCCATACCGATACCCATACCGATACGCATGCCGATAACCATACCGATATCGATAACGGTACCGATACCGATACTCTTACCGATACTCATACCGATGCCCATACCGATACCCATACCGATACGCATGCCGATAACCATACCGATATCGATACCGATACGGATACCCATACCCATACCCATACCGATACCCATTCCGATACCCATACCGATACCCATACCGATACCCATACCAATACCCATACCGATACCCATGCCGATGCCCATACCGATACCCATGCCGATACCCATATCAATACCCATACCGATACCCATACCGATACCCATACCGATACCCATACCGATACCCATACCGATACCCATACCGATACCCATACCGATACCCATACCGATACCGATAACGATACTCTTACCGATATCGACACAGATACGCACACCGATACCCATAGCGATACCCATACCGATACCCATACCGATACCCATACCGATACCCATACCTATACCCATACCGATACCCATACCGATATCCATACCGATACCCATACCGATACCCATACCGATACCCATACCGATACCCATACCGATACGCATGCCGATAACCATACCGATATCGATACCGGTACCGATACCGATACTCTTACCGATACTCATACCGATGCCCATACCGATACCCATACCGATACGCATGCCGATAACCATACCGATATCGATACCGATACGGATACCGATACTCTTACCGATACCGATACAGATATTTACACCGATACACCTACCGATACCCATATCAATACCGATACCCATATCAATACCGATACCGACACTCCTACCGATACCCATACCGATACCCATACCGATACCCATACCGATACCCATACCGATACGCATGCCGATAACCATACCGATATCGATACCGATACCGATACCGATACTCTTACCGATACCGATACAGATATTTACACCGATACACCTACCGATACCCATATCAATACCGATACCGACACTCCTACCGATACCCACACCGATACCCATACCGATACCCATACCGATACCCATACCGATACCCATACCGATACCCATAACGATACGCATACCGATACCCATACCAGTACCCATACCGATACCCATGCCGATACCCATACCGATACCCATACCGATACCCATACCGATACCCATACCGATACCCATACCGATACCCATACCGATACCCATACCGATACCCATACCGATACCCATACCGATACCCGTGCCGATACCCATACCAATACCCATACCGATACCCATACCGATACCCACACCGATACCCATACCGAAACCCATACCGATACCCATACCGATACCCATACCGATACCCATACCGATACCCATACCAATACCCATACCGATACGCATGCCGATAACCATACCGATATCGATACCGATACCGATACCGATACTCTTACCGATACCGATACAGATACTCACACCGATACAAATACCGACACTCTTACCGATACCCATACCGATACCCATACCGATACCCATACCGATACCCATACCGATACCCGTGCCGATACCCATACCAATACCCATACCGATACCCATACCGATACCCATACCGATACCCATACCGATACCGATAACGATACTCTTACCGATATCGACACAGATACGCACACCGATACCCATAGCGATACCCATACCGATACCCATACCGATACCCATACCGATACCCATACCGATACCCATACCGATACCCATACCGATACCCATACCGATACCCATACCGATACACATACCGATACCCATACCGATACCCATACCGATACAGATACCGATACCCATACCGATACCCATACCGATACCCATACCGATACCCAAACCGATACCCATACCGATACCCATACCGATACGCATGCCGATAATCATACCGATATCGATACCGAAACCCATACCGATACCCATACCGATACCCATAACGATACGCATACCGATACCCATACCAGTACCCATACCGATACCCATGCCGATACCGATACCGATACCGATACTCTTACCGATACTCATACCGATACCCATATCGATACCGATACCCACATCGATACCGATACCGATACCGATACTCTTACCGATACCGTTACCGATACTCTTACCGATACCGATACAGATACTCACACCGATACAAATACCGACACTCTTACCGATACCCATACCGATACCCATACCGATACCCATACCGATACCCATACCGATACCCATACCGAAACCCATACCGATACCCATATCGATACCCATGCCGATACCCATACCGATACTCATACCGATACTCTTACCGATACCGATACCGATACAGATATTTACACCGATACACCTACCGATACTCATACCGATACCCATACCGATACCCATACCGATACCGATAACCATACTCTTACCGATACCGACACAGATACTCACACCGATACCCATAGCGATACCCATGCCGATACCCATACCGATACACCTACCGATACTCCTACCGATACCCATATCGATACCGATACCGATACCGATACCCATACCGATACCCATACCGATACCCATACCAATACCCATACCGATACCCATGCCGATACCCATACCGATACCCATACCGATACCGATATCGATACTCTTACCGATACCGTTACCGATACTCTTACCGATACCGATACAGATACTCACAGCGATACCCATACCGACACTCTGACCGATACCCATACCGATACCCATACCAATACCCATACCGATACCGATAACGATACTCTTACCGATATCGACACAGATACGCACACCGATACCCATACCAGTACCCATACCGATACCCATGCCGATACCGATACCGATACCCATACTCTTACCCATACCGATTCCGACACCGATACCGATACCGATAATGGTACCGATACTCTTACCGATACTCCTACCGATACCCATATCGATACCGATACTCTTACCGATACCGGTACTCTTACTGCTACCGATACAGATACTCACACCGATACCCATACCGACACTCTTTGCGATACCCATGCCGATACCCATGCCGATACCAATACCGATACCCATACCGATACCCATACCGATACCCACACCGATACCCATACCGAAACCCATACCGATACCCATACCGATACCCATACCGATACCCATACCGATACCCATACCGATACCCATACCGAAACCCATACCGATACCCATACCGATACCCATACCGATACCCATACCGATACCGATACCGATACCCATACCGACACCCATACCGATACCGATAACGATACTCTTACCGATACCGACACAGATACTCACACCGATACCCATAGCGATACCCATGCCGATACCCATACCGATACCCATACCGATACCCATACCGATACCCATACCGATACCCATACCGATACCCATACCGATACCCATACCGATACGCATGCCCATAACCATACCGATATCGATACCGATACCGATACCGATACTCTTACCGATTCTCATACCGATACCCATATCTATACCGATACCCACATCGATACCGATACCCATACCGATACCCATACCGATACCCATACCGATACCCATACCGATACGCATGCCGATAACCATACCGATATCGATAACGGTACCGATACCGATACTCTTACCGATACTCATACCGATGCCCATACCGATACCCATACCGATACGCATGCCGATAACCATACCGATATCGATACCGATACGGATACCCATACCCATACCCATACCGATACCCATTCCGATACCCATACCGATACCCATACCGATACCCATACCAATACCCATACCGATACCCATACCGATACGCATGCCGATAACCATACTGATATCGATACCGATACCGATACCGATACTCTTACCGATACTCCTACCGATACCCATATCGATACCGATACCCCTACCGATACCCATATCGATACCGATACCCACATCGATACCCATACAGATATTTACACCGATACACCTACCGATACTCCTACCGATACCCATATCAATACCGACACCGATACCCATACCGACACCCATACCGATACCGATACCGATACCGATACCCATACCGACACCCATACCGATACCGATAACGATACTCTTACCGATACCGACACAGATACTCACACCGATGCCCATAGCGATACCCATACCGATACCGATAACGATACTCTTACCGATACCGACACAGATACTCACACCGATACCCATAGCGATACCCATGCCGATACCCATACCGATACCCATACCGATACCCATACCGATACCCATACCGATACCCATACCGATACCCATACCGATACGCATGCCGATAACCATACCGATATCGATACCGATACCGATACCGATACCCTTACCGATACTCATACCGATACCCATATCTATACCGATACCCACATCGACACCGATACCGATACCGATACTCTTACCGATACCGATACAGATATTTACACCGATACACCTACCGATACTCCTACCGATACCAATACCAATACCCATACCCATACCCATGCCGACACCCATACCGATACCCATGCCGATACCCATACCAATACCCATACCGATACACATACCGATACCCATACCGATACCGATAACGATACTCTTACCGATACCGTTACCGATACTCTTACCGATACCGATACAGATACTCACAGCGATACCCATACCGACACTCTTACCGATACCCATACCGATACCCATACCGATACCCATACCGATACCGATAACGATACTCTTACCGATATCGACACAGATACGCACACCGATACCCATAGCGATACCCATACCGATACCCATACCGATACCCATACCGATACCCATACCTATACCCATACCGATACCCATACCGATATCCATACCGATACCCATACCGATACACATACCGATACCCATACCGATACCCATACCGATACGCATGCCGATAACCATACCGATATCGATAACGGTACCGATACCGATACTCTTACCGATACTCATACCGATGCCCATACCGATACCCATACCGATACGCATGCCGATAACCATACCGATATCGATACCGATACGGATACCCATACCCATACCCATACCGATACCCATTCCGATACCCATACCGATACCCATACCTATACCCATACCAATACCCATACCGATACCCATGCCGATGCCCATACCGATACCCATGCCGATACCCATATCAATACCCATACCGATACCCATACCGATACCCATACCGATACCCATACCGATACCCATACCGATACCCATACCGATACCCATACCGATACCGATAACGATACTCTTACCGATATCGACACAGATACGCACACCGATACCCATAGCGATACCCATACCGATACCCATACCCATACCCATACCGATACCCATACCTATACCCATACCGATACCCATACCGATATCCATACCGATACCCATACCGATACCCATACCGATACCCATACCGATACCCATACCGATACGCATGCCGATAACCATACCGATATCGATACCGGTACCGATACCGATACTCTTACCGATACTCATACCGATGCCCATACCGATACCCATACCGATACGCATGCCGATAACCATACCGATATCGATACCGATACGGATACCGATACTCTTACCGATACCGATACAGATATTTACACCGATACACCTACCGATACCCATATCAATACCGATACCCATATCAATACCGATACCGACACTCCTACCGATACCCATACCGATACCCATACCGATACCCATACCGATACCCATACCGATACGCATGCCGATAACCATACCGATATCGATACCGATACCGATACCGATACTCTTACCGATACCGATACAGATATTTACACCGATACACCTACCGATACCCATATCAATACCGATACCGACACTCCTACCGATACCCACACCGATACCCATACCGATACCCATACCGATACCCATACCGATACCCATAACGATACGCATACCGATACCCATACCAGTACCCATACCGATACCCATGCCGATACCCATACCGATACCCATACCGATACCCATACCGATACCCATACCGATACCCATACCGATACCCATACCGATACCCGTGCCGATACCCATACCAATACCCATACCGATACCCATACCGATACCCACACCGATACCCATACCGAAACCCATACCGATACCCATACCGATACCCATACCGATACCCATACCGATACCCATACCAATACCCATACCGATACGCATGCCGATAACCATACCGATATCGATACCGATACCGATATCGATACCGATACCGATACCGATACTCTTACCGATACCGATACAGATACTCACACCGATACAAATACCGACACTCTTACCGATACCCATACCGATACCCATACCGATACCCATACCGATACCCATACCGATACCCGTGCCGATACCCATACCAATACCCATACCGATACCCATACCGATACCCATACCGATACCCATACCGATACCGATAACGATACTCTTACCGATATCGACACAGATACGCACACCGATACCCATAGCGATACCCATACCGATACCCATACCGATACCCATACCGATACCCATACCGATACCCATACCGATACCCATACCGATACCCATACCGATACCCATACCGATACACATACCGATACCCATACCGATACCCATACCGATACAGATACCGATACCCATACCGATACCCATACCGATACCCAAACCGATACCCATACCGATACCCATACCGATACGCATGCCGATAATCATACCGATATCGATACCGAAACCCATACCGATACCCATACCGATACCCATAACGATACGCATACCGATACCCATACCAGTACCCATACCGATACCCATGCCGATACCGATACCGATACCGATACTCTTACCGATACTCATACCGATACCCATTTCGATACCGATACCCACATCGATACCGATACCGATACCGATACTCTTACCGATACCGTTACCGATACTCTTACCGATACCGATACAGATACTCACACCGATACAAATACCGACACTCTTACCGATACCCATACCGATACCCATACCGATACCCATACCGATACCCATACCGATACCCATACCGAAACCCATACCGATACCCATACCGATACCCATACCGATACCCACACCGATACCCATACGGATACGCATGCCGATAACCATACCGATATCGATACCGATACCGATACCGATACTCTACCGATACTCCTACCGATACCCATATCGATACCGATACCCACATCGATACCGATACACCTACCGATACTCCTACCGATAACCATATCAATACCGATACCGATACCCATACCGACACCCATACCGATACCGATACCGATACCGATACCCATACCGACACCCATACCGATACCGATAACGATACTCTTACCGATACCGACACAGATACTCACACCGATACCCATAGCGGTACCCATACCGATACCGATAACGATACTCTTACCGATACCGACACAGATACTCACACCGATACCCATAGCGATACCCATACCGATACCCATACCGATACCCATACCGATACCCATACCGATACCCATACCGATACCCATACCGATACCCATACCGATACGCATGCCGATAACCATACCGATATCGATACCGATACCGATACCGATACTCTTACCGATACCGATACAGATATTTACACCGATACACCTACCGATACTCCTACCGATACCAATACCAATACCCATACCGATACCCATGCCGACACCCATACCGATACCCGTGCCGATACCCATACCAATACCCATACCGATACCCATACCGATACCCATACCGATACCCATACCGATACCGATAACGATACTCTTACCGATATCGACACAGATACGCACACCGATACCCATAGCGATACCCATACCGATACCCATACCGATACCCATACCGATACCCATACCGATACCCATACCGATACCCATACCGATACCCATACCGATACCCATACCGATACCCATACCGATACACAAACCGATACCCATACCGATACCCATACCGATACAGATACCGATACCCATACCGATACCCATACCGATACCCATACCGATACCCATACCGATACGCATGCCGATAACCATACCGATATCGATACCGAAACCCATACCGATACCCATACCGATACCCATAACGATACGCATACCGATACCCATACCAGTACCCATACCGATACCCATGCCGATACCGATACCGATACCGATACTCTTACCGATACCCATACCGATACCCATACCGATACCCATACCGATACCGATACGGATACCGATATCGATACCGATACCGATACCGATACTCTTACCGATACCGATACAGATATTTACACCGATACACCTACCGATACTCCTACCGATACCCATATCAATACCGATACCGATACCCATACCGATACCCATACCGATACCCATACCGATACCGATAACCATACTCTTACCGATACCGACACAGATACTCACACCGATACCCATAGCGATACCCATGCCGATACCCATACCGATACCCATACCGATACCCATACCGATACCCATACCGATACCCATACCGATACCCATACCGATACCGATACCGATACCCATACCGACACCCATACCGATACCGATAACGATACTCTTACCGATACCGACACAGATACTCACACCGATGCCCATAGCGATACGCATGCCGATAACCATACCGATATCGATACCGATACCGATACCGATACTCTTACCGATACCGATACAGATACTCACACCGATACAAATACCGACACTCTTACCGATACCCATACCGATACCCATACCGATACCCATACCGATACCCATACCGATACCCATACCGATACCCATACCGATACCCATACCGATACGCATGCCGATAACCATACCGATATCGATACCGATACCGATACCGATACTCTTACCGATACCGATACAGATACTCACACCGATACAAATACCGACACTCTTACCGATACCCATACCGATACCCATGCCGATACCCATACCGATACACATACCGATACCCATACCGATACCCATACCGATACCCATACCGATACCCATACCGATACCCATACCGATACCCATACCGATACGCATGCCGATACCGATAACGATACTCTTACCGATACCGACACAGATACTCACACCGATGCCCATAGCGATACCCATACCGATACCGATAACGATACTCTTACCGATACCGACACAGATACTCACACCGATACCCATAGCGATACCCATGCCGATACCCATACCGATACCCATACCGATACCCATACCGATACCCATACCGATACCGATACCGATACCCATACCGACACCCATACCGATACCGATAACGATACTCTTACCGATACCGACACAGATACTCACACCGATGCCCATAGCGATACCCATACCGATACCGATAACGATACTCTTACCGATACCGACACAGATACTCACACCGATACCCATAGCGATACCCATGCCGATACCCATACCGATACCCATATCGATACCGATACCGATACCCATACCGATACCCATACCGATACCCATACCAATACCCATATCGATACCCATGCCGATACCCATACCGATACTCATACCGATACTCTTACCGATACCGATACCGATACCCATACCGACACCCATACCGATACCGATAACGATACTCTTACCGATACCGACACAGATACTCACACCGATACCCATAGCGATACCCATGCCGATACCCATACCGATACCCATACCGATACCCATACCGATACCCATACCGATACCCATACCGATACCCATACCGATACCCATACCGATACCCATACCGATACGCATACCAATACCCATATCGATACCCATGCCGATACCCATACCGATACTCATACCGATACTCTTACCGATACCGATACCGATACAGATATTTACACCGATACACCTACCGATACTCCTACCGATACCCATATCGATACCGATACCGATACCCATACCGATACACCTACCGATACTCCTACCGATACCCATATCGATACCGATACCGATACCCATACCGATACCCATACCGATACCCATACCAATACCCATACCGATACCCATGCCGATACCCATACCGATACCCATACCGAAACCGATATCGATACTCTTACCGATACCGTTACCGATACTCTTACCGATACCGATACAGATACTCACAGCGATACCCATACCGACACTCTGACCGATACCCATACCGATACCCATACCAATACCCATACCGATACCGATAACGATACTCTTACCGATATCGACACAGATACGCACACCGATACCCATACCAGTACCCATACCGATACCCATGCCGATACCGATACCGATACCCATACTCTTACCCATACCGATTCCGACACCGATACCGATACCGATAATGGTACCGATACTCTTACCGATACTCCTACCGATACCCATATCGATACCGATACTCTTACCGATACCGTTACTCTTACTGCTACCGATACAGATACTCACACCGATACCCATACCGACACTCTTACCGATACCCATGCCGATACCCATGCCGATACCCATACCGATACCGATACGGATACCGATATCGATACCGATACCGATACCGATACTCTTACCGATACCGATACAGATATTTACACCGATACACCTACCGATACTCCTACCGATACCCATATCAATACCGATACCGATACCCATACCGATACCCATACCGATACCGATAACCATACTCTTACCGATACCGACACAGATACTCACACCGATACCCATACCGATACCCATACCGATACCCATACCGATACCCATACCGATACCCATACCTATACCGATACAGATATTTACACCGATACACCTACCGATACTCCTACCGATACCCATATCAATACCGATACCGACACACCTACCGATACCCATACCGATACCAATACCGATACCCATACCGATACCCATACCGATACCCACACCGATACCCATACCGAAACCCATACCGATACCCATACCGATACCCATACCGATACCCATACCGATACCCATACCGATACCCATACCGAAACCCATACCGATACCCATACCGATACCCATACCGATACCCATACCGATACCGATACCGATACCCATACCGACACCCATACCGATACCGATAACGATACTCTTACCGATACCGACACAGATACTCACACCGATACCCATAGCGATACCCATGCCGATACCCATACCGATACCCATACCGATACCCATACCGATACCCATACCGATACCCATACCGATACCCATACCGATACCCATACCGATACGCATGCCCATAACCATACCGATATCGATACCGATACCGATACCGATACTCTTACCGATTCTCATACCGATACCCATATCTATACCGATACCCACATCGATAACGATACCCATACCGATACCCATACCGATACCCATACCGATACCCATACCGATACCCATACCGATACCCATACCGATACCCATACCGATACGCATGCCGATAACCATACCGATATCGATACCGAAACCCATACCGATACCCATACCGATACCCATACCGATACGCATGCCGATAACCATACCGATATCGATACCGAAACCCATACCGATACCCATACCGATACCCATAACGATACGCATACCGATACCCATACCAGTACCCATACCGATACCCATGCCGATACCGATACCGATACCGATACTCTTACCGATACTCATACCGATACCCATATCGATACCCATACCGATACCCATACCGATACCCATACCGATACCCATACCGATACCGATACCGATACTCTTACCGATACCGATACAGATACTCACACCGATACAAATACCGACACTCTTACCGATACCCATACCGATACCCATACCGATACCCATACCGATACCCATACCGATACGCATACCGAAACCCATACCGATACCCATACCGATACCCATACCGATACCCATACCGATACCCATACCGATACCCATACCGATACCCATACCGATACCCATACCGATACCCATACGGATACGCATGCCGATAACCATACCGATATCGATACCGATACCGATACCGATACTCTTACCGATACTCCTACCGATACCCATATCGATACCGATACCCACATCGATACCGATACATATATTTACACCGATACACCTACCGATACTCCTACCGATACCCATATCAATACCGACACCGATACCCATACCGACACCCATACCGATACCGATACCGATACCGATACCCATACCGACACCCATACCGATACCGATAACGATACTCTTACCGATACCGACACAGATACTCACACCGATGCCCATAGCGATACCCATACCGATACCGATAACGATACTCTTACCGATACCGACACAGATACTCACACCGATACCCATAGCGATACCCATGCCGATACCCATACCGATACCCATACCGATACCCATACCGATACCCATACCGATACCCATACCGATACCCATACCGATACCCATACCGATACGCATGCCGATAACCATACCGATATCGATACCGATACCGATACCGATACTCTTACCGATACTCATACCGATACCCATATCTATACCGATACCCACATCGATACCGATACCGATACCGATACTCTTACCGATACCGATACAGATATTTACACCGATACACCTACCGATACTCCTACCGATACCAATACCAATACCCATACCCATACCCATGCCGACACCCATACCGATACCCATGCCGATACCCATACCAATACCCATACCGATACACATACCGATACCCATACCGATACCGATAACGATACTCTTACCGATACCGTTACCGATACTCTTACCGATACCGATACAGATACTCACAGCGATACCCATACCGACACTCTTACCGATACCCATACCGATACCCATACCGATACCCATACCGATACCGATAACGATACTCTTACCGATATCGACACAGATACGCACACCGATACCCATAGCGATACCCATACCGATACCCATACCGATACCCATACCGATACCCATACCTATACCCATACCGATACCCATACCGATATCCATACCGATACCCATACCGATACACATACCGATACCCATACCGATACCCATACCGTTACGCATGCCGATAACCATACCGATATCGATAACGGTACCGATACCGATACTCTTACCGATACTCATACCGATGCCCATACCGATACCCATACCGATACGCATGCCGATAACCATACCGATATCGATACCGATACGGATACCCATACCCATACCCATACCGATACCCATTCCGATACCCATACCGATACCCATACCGATACCCATACCAATACCCATACCGATACCCATGCCGATGCCCATACCGATACCCATGCCGATACCCATATCAATACCCATACCGATACCCATACCGATACCCATACCGATACCCATACCGATACCCATACCGATACCCATACCGATACCGATAACGATACTCTTACCGATATCGACACAGATACGCACACCGATACCCATAGCGATACCCATACCGATACCCATACCGATACCCATACCGATACCCATACCTATACCCATACCGATACCCATACCGATATCCATACCGATACCCATACCGATACCCATACCGATACCCATACCGATACCCATACCGATACGCATGCCGATAACCATACCGATATCGATACCGGTACCGATACCGATACTCTTACCGATACTCATACCGATGCCCATACCGATACCCATACCGATACGCATGCCGATAACCATACCGATATCGATACCGATACGGATACCGATACTCTTACCGATACCGATACAGATATTTACACCGATACACCTACCGATACCCATATCAATACCGATACCCATATCAATACCGATACCGACACTCCTACCGATACCCATACCGATACCCATACCGATACCCATACCGATACCCATACCGATACGCATGCCGATAACCATACCGATATCGATACCGATACCGATACCGATACTCTTACCGATACCGATACAGATATTTACACCGATACACCTACCGATACCCATATCAATACCGATACCGACACTCCTACCGATACCCACACCGATACCCATACCGATACCCATACCGATACCCATACCGATACCCATACCGATACCCATAACGATACGCATACCGATACCCATACCAGTACCCATACCGATACCCATGCCGATACCCATACCGATACCCATACCGATACCCATACCGATACCCATACCGATACCCATACCGATACCTATACCGATACCCATACCGATACCCATACCGATACGCATGCCGATAACCATACCGATATCGATACCGATACCGATACCGATACTCTTACCGATACCGATACAGATATTTACACCGATACACCTACCGATACCCAAATCAATACCGATACCCATATCAATACCGATACCGACACTCCTACCGATACCCATACCGATACCCATACCGATACCCATACCGAAACCCATACAGATACACATACCGATACCCATAACGATACGCATACCGATACCCATACCAGTACCCATACCGATACCCATGCCGATACCGATACCGATACCCATACTCTTACCCATACGGATTCCGACACCGATACCGATACCGATAATGGTACCGATACTCTTACCGATACTCCTACCGATACCCATATCGATACCGATACTCTTACCGATACCGATACTCTTACTGCTACCGATACAGATACTCACACCGATACCCATACCGACACTCTTACCGATACCCATACCGATACCCATGCCGATACCCATACCGATACCGATACGGATACCGATATCGATACCGATACCGATACCGATACTCTTACCGATACCGATACAGATATTTACACCGATACACCTACCGATACTCCTACCGATACCCATATCAATACCGATACCGATACCCATACCGATACCCATACCGATACCGATAACCATACTCTTACCGATACCGACACAGATACTCACACCGATACCCATACCGATACCCATACCGATACCCATACCGATACCCATACCGATACCGATACAGATATTTACCCCGATACACCTACCGATACTCCTACCGATACCCATATCAATACCGATACCGACACACCTACCGATACCCATACCGATACCAATACCGATACCCATACCGATACCCATACCGATACCCACACCGATACCCATACCGAAACCCATACCGATACCCATACCGATACCCATACCGATACCCATACCGATACCCATACCAATACCCATACCGATACGCATGCCGATAACCATACCGATATCGATACCGATACCGATACCGATACTCTTACCGATACCGATACAGATACTCACACCGATACAAATACCGACACTCTTACCGATACCCATACCGATACCCATACCGATACCCATACCGATACCCATACCGATACGCATGCCGATAACCATACCGATATCGATACCGATACCGATTCCGATACTCTTACCGATACTCATACCGATACCCATATCTATACCGATACCCACATCGATACCGATACCGATACCGATACTCTTACCGATACCGATACAGATATTTACACCGATACACCTACCGATACTCCTACCGATACCAATACCAATACCCATACCGATACCCATGCCGACACCCATACCGATACCCATACCGATACCCATACCGATACCCATACCGATACCCATACCGATACCCATACCGATACGCATGCCGATAACCATACTGATATCGATACCGATACCGATACCGATACTCTTACCGATACTCCTACCGATACCCATATCGATACCGATACCCCTACCGATACCCATATCGATACCGATACCCACATCGATACCGATACAGATATTTACACCGATACACCTACCGATACTCCTACCGATACCCATATCAATACCGACACCGATACCCATACCGACACCCATACCGATACCGATACCGATACCGATACCCATACCGACACCCATACCGATACCGATAACGATACTCTTACCGATACCGACACAGATACTCACACCGATGCCCATAGCGATACCCATACCGATACCGATAACGATACTCTTACCGATACCGACACAGATACTCACACCGATACCCATAGCGATACCCATGCCGATACCCATACCGATACCCATACCGATACCCATACCGATACCCATACCGATACCCATACCGATACCCATACCGATACGCATGCCGATAACCATACCGATATCGATACCGATACCGATTCCGATACTCTTACCGATACTCATACCGATACCCATATCTATACCGATACCCACATCGATACCGATACCGATACCGATACTCTTACCGATACCGATACAGATATTTACACCGATACACCTACCGATACTCCTACCGATACCAATACCAATACCCATACCGATACCCATGCCGACACCCATACCGATACCCATGCCGATACCCATACCAATACCCATACCGATACACATACCGATACCCATACCGATACCGATAACGATACTCTTACCGATATCGACACAGATACGCACACCGATACCCATAGCGATACCCATACCGATACCCATACCGATACCCATACCGATATCCATACCGATACCCATACCGATACCCATACCGATACCCATACCGATGCCCATACCGATACGCATGCCGATAACCATACCGATATCGATAACGGTACCGATACCGATACTCTTACCGATACTCATACCGATGCCCATACCGATACCCATACCGATACGCATGCCGATAACCATACCGATATCGATAACGGTACCGATACCGATACTCTTACCGATACTCATACCGATGCCCATACCGATACCCATACCGATACGCATGCCGATAACCATACCGATATCGATACCGATACGGATACCCATACCCATACCCATACCGATACCCATTCCGATACCCATACCGATACCCATACCGATACCCATACCAATACCCATACCGATACCCATGCCGATGCCCATACCGATACCCATGCCGATATCCATATCAATACCCATACCGATACCCATACCGATACCCATACCGATACCCATACCGATACCCATACCGATACCCATACCGATACCCATACCGATACCCATACCGATACCGATAACGATACTCTTACCGATATCGACACAGATACGCACACCGATACCCATAGCGATACCCATACCGATACCCATACCGATACCCATACCGATACCCATACCGATACCCATACCTATACCCATACCGATACCCATACCGATATCCATACCGATACCCATACCGATACCCATACCGATACCCATACCGATACCCATACCGATACGCATGCCGATAACCATACCGATATCGATACCGGTACCGATACCGATACTCTTACCGATACTCATACCGATGCCCATACCGATACCCATACCGATACGCATGCCGATAACCATACCGATATCGATACCGATACGGATACCGATACTCTTACCGATACCGATACAGATATTTACACCGATACACCTACCGATACCCATATCAATACCGA
This sequence comes from Andrena minutula, assembly GCA_929113495.1. NCBI lineage: Eukaryota > Metazoa > Arthropoda > Insecta > Hymenoptera > Andrenidae > Andrena > Andrena minutula. The sequence continues at coordinate 845,742 of CAKMYJ010000266.1, read as the reverse complement.
TACCCATATCAATACCGATACCGACACTCCTACCGATACCCATACCGATACCCATACCGATACCCATACCGATACCCATACCGATACGCATGCCGATAACCATACCGATATCGATACCGATACCGATACCGATACTCTTACCGATACCGATACAGATATTTACACCGATACACCTACCGATACCCATATCAATACCGATACCGACACTCCTACCGATACACACACCGATACCCATACCGATACCCATACCGATACCCATACCGATATCCATACCGATACCCATACCGATACCCATACCGATACCCATACCGATACCCATACCGATACCCATACCGATACCCATTCCGATACCCATACCGATACCCATACCGATACCCATACCAATACCCATACCGATACCCATGCCGATGCCCATACCGATACCCATGCCGATATCCATATCAATACCCATACCGATACCCATACCGATACCCATACCGATACCCATACCGATACCCATACCGATACCCATACCGATACCCATACCGATACCCATACCGATACCGATAACGATACTCTTACCGATATCGACACAGATACGCACACCGATACCCATAGCGATACCCATACCGATACCCATACCGATACCCATACCGATACCCATACCGATACCCATACCTATACCCATACCGATACCCATACCGATATCCATACCGATACCCATACCGATACCCATACCGATACGCATGCCGATAACCATACTGATATCGATACCGATACCGATACCGATACTCTTACCGATACTCCAACCGATACCCATATCGATACCGATACCCCTACCGATACCCATATCGATACCGATACCCACATCGATACCGATACAGATATTTACACCGATACACCTACCGATACTCCTACCGATACCCATATCAATACCGACACCGATACCCATACCGACACCCATACCGATACCGATACCGATACCGATACCCATACCGACACCCATACCGATACCGATAACGATACTCTTACCGATACCGACACAGATACTCACACCGATGCCCATAGCGATACCCATACCGATACCGATAACGATACTCTTACCGATACCCATACCGATACCCATACCGATACCCATACCGATACCGATAACGATACTCTTACCGATACCGACACAGATACTCACACCGATACCCATACCGATACCCATACCGATACCCATACCGATATCCATACCGATACCCATACCGATACTCATACCGATGCCCATACCGATACCCATACCGATACGCATGCCGATAACCATACCGATATCGATACCGATACGGATACCCATACCCATACCCATACCGATACCCATTCCGATACCCATACCGATACCCATACCGATACCCATACCGATACCCATACCAATACCCATACCGATACCCATACCGACACCCATACCGATACCGATAACGATACTCTTACCGATACCGACACAGATACTCACACCGATACCCATAGCGGTACACATACCGATACCGATAACGATACTCTTACCGATACCGATACTGATATTTACACCGATACACCTACCGATACCCATGTCAATACCGATACCCATATCAATACCGATACCGACACTCCTACCGATACCGACACTCCTACCGATACCCATACCGATACCCATACCGATACCCATACCGAAACCCATACCAATACCCATACCGATACCCATAACGATACCCATACCGACACTCTTACCGATACCCATACCGATACCCATACCGATACCCATACCAATACCCATACCGATACCCATGCCGATACCCATACCGACACCCATACCGATACCGATAACGATACTCTTACCGATACCGACACAGATACTCACACCGATGCCCGTAGCGATACCCATACCGATACCGATAACGATACTCTTACCGATACCGACACAGATACTCACACCGATACCCATAGCGATACCCATGCCGATACCCATATCGATACCCATACCGATACCCATACCGATACCCATACCGATACCCATACCGACACCCATACCGATACGCATGCCGATAACCATACCGATATCGATACCGATACCGATACCGATACTCTTACCGATACTCATACCGATACCCATATCTATACCGATACCCACATCGATACCGATACCGATACCGATACTCTTACCGATACCGATACAGATATTTACACCGATACTCCTACCGATACTCCTACCGATACCAATACCAATACCCATAGCGATACCCATGCCGACACCCATACCGATACCCATGCCGATACCCATACCAATACCCATACCGGTACACATACCGATACCCATACCGATACCGATAACGATACTCTTACCGATATCGACACAGATACGCACACCGATACCCATAGCGATACCCATACCGATACCCATACCGATACCCATACCGATACCCATACCGATACCCATACCGATACCCATACCGATACCCATACCGATACCCAAACCGATACCCATACCGATACCCATACCGATACGCATGCCGATAACCATACCGATATCGATACCGATACCGATACCGATACTCTTACCGATACCGAAACAGATACTCATACCGATACCCATACCGACACTCTTACCGATACCCATACCGATACCCATGCCGATACCCATACCGATACCGATACCGATACCGATACTCTTACAGATACCGATACAGATATTTACACCGATACACCTACCGATACTCCTACCGATACCCATGTCAATACCGACACCAACACTCCTACCGATACCCATACCGATACCCATACCGAAACCCATACCGATACCCATACCGATACCCATAACGATACGCATACCCATACCCATACCAGTACCCATACCGATACCCATGCCGATACCGATACCGATACCGATACTCTTACCGATACTCATACCGATACCCATATCGATACCGATACCCACATCGATACCGATACCGATACCGATACTCTTACCGATACCGATACCGATACTCTTACCGATACCGATACAGATACTCACACCGATACAAATACCGACACTCTTACCCATACCCATACCGATACCCATACCGATACCCATACCGATACCCATACCGATACACCTACCGATACTCCTACCGATACCCATATCAATACCGACACCGATACCCATACCGACACCCATACCGATACAGATACCGATACCGATACCCATACCGACACCCATACCGATACCGATAACGATACTCTTACCGATACCGACACAGATACTCACACCGATGCCCATAGCGATACCCATACCGATACCGATAACGATACCCATACCGATACCCATACCGATACCCATACCGATACCCATACCGATACCCATACCGATACGCATGCCGATAACCATACCGATATCGATACCGATACCGATACCGATACTCTTACCGATACTCATACCGATACCCATATCTATACCGATACCCACATCGATACCGATACCGATACCGATACTCTTACCGATACCGATACAGATATTTACACCGATACACCTACCGATACTCCTACCGATACCAATACCAATACCCATACCGATACCCATGCCGACACCCATACCGATACCCATGCCGATACCCATACCAATACCCATACCGATACACATACCGATACCCATACCGATACCGATAACGATACTCTTACCGATATCGACACAGATACGCACACCGATACCCATAGCGATACCCATACCGATACCCATACCGATACCCATACCGATACCCAAACCGATACCCATACCGATACCCATACCGATACCCATACCGATACACATACCGATACCCATACCGATACCCATACCGATACAGATACCGATACCCATACCGATACCCATACCGATACCCATACCGATACCCAAACCGATACCCATACCGATACCCATACCGATACGCATGCCGATAACCATACCGATATCGATACCGATACCGATACCGATACTCTTACCGATACCGAAACAGATACTCACACCGATACCCATACCGACACTCTTACCGATACCCATACCGATACCCATGCCGATACCCATACCGATACCGATACCGATACCGATACTCTTACAGATACCGATACAGATATTTACACCGATACAAATACCGATACTCCTACCGTTACCCATATCAATACCGACACCAACACTCCTACCGATACCCATACCGATTCCCATACCGAAACCCATACCGATACCCATACCGATACCCATAACGATACGCATACCCATACCCATACCAGTACCCATACCGATACCCATACCAATACCCATACCGATACCCATGCCGATACCCATACCGATACTGATACCGATACTCTTACCGATACCGATACCGATACAGATATTTACACCGATACACCTACCGATACTCCTACCGATACCCATATCGATACCGATACCGATACCCATACCGATACACCTACCGATACTCCTACCGATACCCATATCGGTACCGATACCGATACCCATACCGATACCCATACCGATACCCATACCAATACCCATACCGATACCCATACCGATACCCATGCCGATACCCATACCGATACCCATACCGATACCCATACCAATACCCATACCGATACCCATGCCGATACCCATACCGATACCCATACCGATACCGATATCGATACTCTTACCGATACCGTTACCGATACTCTTACCGATACCGATATCGATACTCTTACCGATACCGTTACCGATACTCTTACCGATACCGATACAGATACTCACAGCGATACCCATACCGACACTCTTACCGATACCCATACCGATACCCATACCAATACCCATACCGATACCGATAACGATACTCTTACCGATATCGACACAGATACGCACACCGATACCCATACCAGTACCCATACCGATACCCATGCCGATACCGATATCGATACTCTTACCGATACCGTTACCGATACTCTTACCGATACCGATACAGATACTCACAGCGATACCCATACCGACACTCTTACCGATACCCATACCGATACCCATACCAATACCCATACCGATACCGATAACGATACTCTTACCGATATCGACACAGATACGCACACCGATACCCATACCAGTACCCATACCGATACCCATGCCGATACCGATACCGATACCCATACTCTTACCCATACCGATTCCGACACCGATACCGATACCGATAATGGTACCGATACCCATACCGATACCCATGCCGATACCCATACCGATACCGATACGGATACCGATATCGATACCGATACCGATACCGATACTCTTACCGATACCGATACAGATATTTACACCGATACACCTACCGATACTCCTACCGATACCCATATCAATACCGATACCGATACCCATACCGATACCCATACCGATACCGATAACCATACTCTTACCGATACCGACACAGATACTCACACCGATACCCATACCGATACCCATACCGATACCCATACCGATACCCATACCAATACCCATACCGATACCCATACCGATACCCATACCGATACCGATACAGATATTTACACCGATACACCTACCGATACTCCTACCGATACCCATATCAATACCGATACCGACACACCTACCGATACCAATACCGATACCCATACCGATACCCATACCGATACCCATACCGATACCCATACCGAAACCCATACCGATACCCATACCGATACCCATACCGATACCCATACCGATACCCATACCGATACCCATACCGATACGCATGCCGATAACCATACCGATATCGATACCGATACCGATACCGATACTCTTACCGATACCGATACAGATACTCACACCGATACAAATACCGACACTCTTACCGATACCCATACCGATAACCATACCGATACCCATACCGATACCCATACCGATACCCATACCGAAACCCATACCGATACCCATACCGATACCCATACCGATACCCATACCGATACCCATACCGATACCCATACCGATACGCATGCCGATACCGATAACGATACTCTTACTCATACCGACACAGATACTCACACCGATGCCCATAGCGATACCCATACCGATACCGATAACGATACTCTTACCGATACCGACACAGATACTCACACCGATACCCATAGCGATACCCATGCCGATACCCATACCGATACCCATACCGATACCCATACCGATACCCATACCGATACCCATACCGATACCGATACCGATACCCATACCGACACCCATACCGATACCGATAACGATACTCTTACCGATACCGACACAGATACTCACACCGATGCCCATAGCGATACCCATACCGATACCGATACAGATACTCACAGCGATACCCATACCGACACTCTTACCGATACCCATACCGATACCCATACCAATACCCATACCGATACCGATAACGATACTCTTACCGATATCGACACAGATACGCACACCGATGCCCATAGCGATACCCATACCGATACACCTACCGATACTCCTACCGATACCCATATCGATACCGATACCGATACCCATACCGATACCCATACCGATACCCATACCAATACCCATATCGATACCCATGCCGATACCCATACCGATACTGATACCGATACTCTTACCGATACCGATACCGATACAGATATTTACACCGATACACCTACCGATACTCCTACCGATACCCATATCGATACCGATACCGATACCCATACCGATACCCATGCCGATACCGATACCGATACCGATACTCTTACCGATACTCATACCGATACCCATATCGATACCGATACCCACATCGATACCGATACCGATACCGATACTCTTACCGATACCGATACCGATACTCTTACCGATACCGATACAGATACTCACACCGATACAAATACCGACACTCTTACCGATACCCATACCGATACCCATACCGATACCCATACCGATACCCATACCGATACGCATACCGATACCCATACCGATACCCATACCGATACCCATACCGATACCCATACCGATACCCATACGGATACGCATGCCGATACCCATACCGATACCCATACCGATACCCATACCGATACGCATGCCGATACCGATAACGATACTCTTACCCATACCGACACAGATACTCACACCGATGCCCATAGCGATACCCATACCGATACCGATAACGATACTCTTACCGATACCGACACAGATACTCACACCGATACCCATAGCGATACCCATGCCGATACCCATACCGATACCCATACCGATACCCATACCGATACCCATACCGATACCCATACCGATACCCATACCGATACCGATGCCGATACCCATACCGACACCCATACCGATACCGATAACGATACTCTTACCGATACCGACACAGATACTCACACCGATGCCCATAGCGATACCCATACCGATACCGATAACGATACTCTTACCGATACCGATACAGATACTCACACCGATACAAATACCGACACTCTTACCGATACCCATACCGATACCCATACCGATACCCATACCGATACCCATACCGATACCCATACCGAAACCCATACCGATACCCATACCGATACCCATACCGATACCCATACCGATACCCATACCGATACCCATACCGATACCCATACCGATACGCATGCCGATACGCATGCCGATACCGATAACGATACTCTTACCCATACCGACACAGATACTCACACCGATGCCCATAGCGATACCCATACCGATACCGATAACGATACTCTTACCGATACCGACACAGCTACTCACACCGATACCCATAGCGATACCCATGCCGATACCCATACCGATACCCATACCGATACCCATACCGATACCCATACCGATACCCATACCGATACCGATACCGATACCCATACCGACACCCATACCGATACCGATAACGATACTCTTACCGATACCGACACAGATACTCACGCCGATGCCCATAGCGATACCCATACCGATACCGATAACGATACTCTTACCGATACCGACACAGATACTCACACCGATACCCATAGCGATACCCATGCCGATACCCATACCGATACCCATATCGATACCGATACCGATACCCATACCGATACACCTACCGATACTCCTACCGATACCCATATCGATACCGATACCGATACCCATACCGATACCCATACCGATACCCATACCAATACCCATATCGATACCCATGCCGATACCCATACCGATACCCATACCGATACCCATACCGATACCGATATCGATACTCTTACCGATACCGTTACCGATACTCTTACCGATACCGATACAGATACTCACAGCGATACCCATACCGACACTCTTACCGATACCCATACCGATACCCATACCAATACCCATACCGATACCGATAACGATACTCTTACCGATATCGACACAGATACGCACACCGATACCCATACCAGTACCCATACCGATACCCATGCCGATACCGATACCGATACCCATACTCTTACCCATACCGATTCCGACACCGATACCGATACCGATAATGGTACCGATACTCTTACCGATACTCCTACCGATACCCATATCGATACCGATACTCTTACCGATACCGGTACTCTTACTGCTACCGATACAGATACTCACACCGATACCCATACCGACACTCTTACCGATACCCATGCCGATACCCATGCCGATACCCATACCGATACCGATACGGATACCGATATCGATACCGATACCGATACCGATACTCTTACCGATACCGATACAGATATTTACACCGATACACCTACCGATACTCCTACCGATACCCATATCAATACCGATACCGATACCCATACCGACACCCATACCGATACCGATAACCATACTCTTACCGATACCGACACAGATACTCACACCGATACCCATACCGATACCCATACCGATACCCATACCGATACCCATACCGATACCCATACCGATACCCATACCGATACCCATACCGATACCGATACAGATATTTACACCGATACACTTACCGATACTCCTACCGATACCCATATCAATACCGATACCGACACACCTACCGATACCCATACCGATACCAATACCGATACCCATACCGATACCCATACCGATACCCACACCGATACCCATACCGAAACCCATACCGATACCCATACCGATACCCATACCGATACCCATACCGATACCCATACCGATACCCATACCGATACCCATACCGATACGCATGCCGATAACCATACCGATATCGATACCGATACCGATACCGATACTCTTACCGATACCGATACAGATACTCACACCGATACAAATACCGACACTCTTACCGATACCCATACCGATACCCATACCGATACCCATACCGATACCCATACCGATACCCATACCGAAACCCATACCGATACCCATACCGATACCCATACCGATACCCATACCGATACCGATACCGATACCCATACCGACACCCATACCGATACCGATAACGATACTCTTACCGATACCGACACAGATACTCACACCGATGCCCATAGCGATACCCATACCGATACCGATAACGATACTCTTACCGATACCGACACAGATACTCACACCGATACCCATACCGATACCCATACCGATACCCACACCGATACCCATACCGAAACCCATACCGATACCCATACCGATACCCATACCGATACCCATACCGATACCCATACCGATACCCATACCGATACGCATGCCGATAACCATACCGATATCGATACCGATACCGATACCGATACTCTTACAGATGCCGATACAGATACTCACACCGATACAAATACCGACACTCTTACCGATACCCATACCGATACCCATACCGATACCCATACCGATACCCATACCGATACCCATACCGATACCCATACCGATACCCATACCGATACGCATGCCCATAACCATACCGATATCGATACCGATACCGATACCGATACTCTTACCGATTCTCATACCGATACCCATATCTATACCGATACCCACATCGATACCGATACCGATACCGATACTCTTACCGATACCGATACAGATATTTACACCGATACACCTACCGATACTCCTACCGATACCAATACCAATACCCATACCGATACCCATGCCGACACCCATACCGATACCCGTGCCGATACCCATACCAATACCCATACCGATACCCATACCGATACCCATACCGATACCCATACCGATACCCATATCGATACCCATGCCGATACCCATACCGATACCGATACCGATACTCTTACCGATACCCAAACAGATACCCATACCGATACCCATACCGATACCCATACCGATACCCATACCGATACCGATACCGCTACCGATACCGATACCGATACTCTTACCGATACTGATACCGATATTCTTACCGATACTGATACCGATACTCTTACCGATACTGATACCGATACTCTTACCGATACCGATACCGATACAGATATTTACACCGATACACCTACCGATACTCCTACCGATACCCATATCGATACCGATACCGATACCCATACCGATACACCTACCGATACTCCTACCGATACCCATATCGATACCGATACCGATACCCATACCGATACCCATACCGATACCCATACCAATACCCATATCGATACCCATGCCGATACCCATACCGATACTGATACCGATACTCTTACCGATACCGATACCGATACAGATATTTACACCGATACACCTACCGATACTCCTACCGATACCCATATCGATACCGATACCGATACCCATACCGATACACCTACCGATACGCATGCCGATAACCACACCGATATCGATACCGAAACCCATACCGATACCCATACCGATACCCATAACGATACGCATACCGATACCCATACCAGTACCCATACCGATACCCATGCCGATACCGATACCGATACCGATACTCTTACCGATACTCATACCGATACCCATATCGATACCGATACCCACATCGATACCGATACCGATACCGATACTCTTACCGATACCGATACCGATACTCTTACCGATACCGATACAGATACTCACACCGATACAAATACCGACACTCTTACCGATACCCATACCGATACCCATACCGATACCCATACCGATACCCATACCGATACCCATACCGATACGCATACCGAAACCCATACCGATACCCATACCGATACCCATACCGATACCCATACCGATACCCATACGGATACGCATGCCGATAACCATACCGATATCGATACCGATACCGATACCGATACTCTTACCGATACTCCTACCGATACCCATATCGATACCGATACCCACATCGATACCGATACAGATATTTACACCGATACACCTACCGATACTCCTACCGATACCGATAACGATACTCTTACCGATACCGACACAGATACTCACACCGATACCCATAGGGGTACCCATACCGATACCGATAACGATACTCTTACCGATATCGACACAGATACGCACACCGATACCCATAGCGATACCCATACCGGTACCCATACCGACACCCATACCGATACCCATACCTATACCCATACCGATACCCATACCGATATCCATACCGATACCCATACCGATACCCATACCGATACCCATACCGATACCCATACCGATACGCATGCCGATACCCATACCGACACCCATACCGATACCGATACCGATACCGATACCCATACCGACACCCATACCGATACCGATAACGATACTCTTACCGATACCGACACAGATACTCACACCGATACCCATAGGGGTACCCATACCGATACCGATAACGATACACTTACCGATACCTACACAGATACTCACACCGATACCCATAGCGATACCCATACCCATACCCATACCGATACCCATACCGATACCCATACCGATACCCATACCGATACCCATACCTATACCCATACCGATACCCATACCGATACCCATACCGATACGCATGCCGATAACCATACCGATATCGATACCGATACCGATACCGATACTCTTACCGATACCGATACTGATATTTACACCGATACACCTACCGATACCCATGTCAATACCGATACCCATATCAATACCGATACCGACACTCCTACCGATACCGACACTCCTACCGATACCCATACCGATACCCATACCGATACCCATACCGAAACCCATACCGATACCCATACCGATACCCATAACGATACCCATACCGACACTCTTACCGATACCCATACCGATACCCATACCGATACCCATACCAATACCCATACCGATACCCATGCCGATACCCATACCGACACCCCTACCGATACCGATAACGATACTCTTACCGATACCGACACAGGTACTCACACCGATACCCATAGCGATACCCATACCGATACCGATAACGATACTCTTACCGATACCGACACAGATACTCACACCGATACCCATAGCGATACCCATACCGATACCCATACCGATACCCATACCGATACCCATACCGATACCCATACCGATACCCATACCGATACCCATACCGATACGCATGCCGATAACCATACCGATATCGATACCGATACCGATACCGATACTCTTACCGATACTCATACCGATACCCATATCTATACCGATACCCACATCGATACCGATACCGATACCGATACTCTTACCGATACCGATACAGATATTTACACCGATACGCCTACCGATACTCCTACCGATACCCATACCAATAACATACCGATACCCATGCCGACACCCATACCGATACCCATGCCGATACCCATACCAATACCCATACCGATACCGATACCGATACCCATACCGATACCCATACCAATACCCATATCGATACCCATGCCGATACCCATACCGATACCGATACCGATACTCTTACCGATACCCAAACAGATACCCATACCGATACCCATACCGATACCCATACCGATACCCATACCGATACCCATACCAATACCCATACCGATACCCATGCCGATACCCATACCGATACCCATACCGATACCGATATCGATACTCTTACCGATACCGTTACCGATACTCTTACCGATACCGATACAGATACTCACAGCGATACCCATACCGACACTCTTACCGATACCCATACCGATACCCATACCAATACCCATACCGATACCGATAACGATACTCTTACCGATATCGACACAGATACGCACACCGATACCCATAGCGATACCCATACCGATACCCATACCGATACCCATACCGATACCCATACCTATACCCATACCGATATCCATACCGATACCCATACCGATACCCATACCGATACCCATACCGATACCCATACCGATACGCATGCCGATAACCATACCGATATCGATACCGGTACCGATACCGATACTCTTACCGATACTCATACCGATGCCCATACCGATACCCATACCGATACGCATGCCGATAACCATACCGATATCGATACCGATACGGATACCCATACCCATACCCATACCGATACCCATTCCGATACCCATACCGATACCCATACCGATACCCATACCGATACCCATACCGATACCCATACCGATACCCATACCGATACCCATACCGATACCCATACCGATACCCATACCGATACGCATGCCGATAACCATACCGATATCGATACCGATACCGATACTCTTACCGATACCGATACTTTTACCGATACCGATACAGATATTTACACCGATACACCTACCGATACTCCTACCGATACCAATACCAATACCCATACCGATACCCATGCCGACACCCATACCGATACCCATACCTATACCCATACCGATACCCATACCGATATCCATACCGATACCCATACCGATACCCATACCGATACCCATACCGATACCCATACCGATACGCATGCCGATAACCATACCGATATCGATACCGATACCGATACTCTTACCGATACCGATACTCTTACCGATACCGATACAGATATTTACACCGATACACCTACCGATACTCCTACCGATACCAATACCAATACCCATACCGATACCCATGCCGACACCCATACCGATACCCGTGCCGATACCCATACCAATACCCATACCGATACCCATACCGATACCCATACCGATACCCATACCGATACCCATACCGATACCGATAACGATACTCTTACCGATATCGACACAGATACGCACACCGATACCCATAGCGATACCCATACCGATACCCATACCGATACCCATACCGATACCCATACCGATACCCATACCGATACCCATACCGATACCCATACCGATACCCATACCGATACCCATACCGATACACATACCGATACCCATACCGATACCCATACCGATACAGATACCGATACCCATACCGATACCCATACCGATACCCATACCGATACCCAAACCGATACCCATACCGATACCCATACCGATACGCATGCCGATAATCATACCGATATCGATACCGAAACCCATACCGATACCCATACCGATACCCATAACGATACGCATACCGATACCCATACCAGTACCCATACCGATACCCATGCCGATACCGATACCGATACCGATACTCTTACCGATACTCATACCGATACCCATATCGATACCGATACCCACATCGATACCGATACCGATACCGATTCTCTTACCGATACCGTTACCGATACTCTTACCGATACCGATACAGATACTCACACCGATACAAATACCGACACTCTTACCGATACCCATACCGATACCCATACCGATACCCATACCGATACCCATACCGATACCCATACCGAAACCCATACCGATACCCATACCGATACCCATACCGATACCCACACCGATACCCATACGGATACGCATGCCGATAACCATACCGATATCGATACCGATACCGATACCGATACTCTTACCGATACTCCTACCGATACCCATATCGATACCGATACCCACATCGATACCGATACACCTACCGATACTCCTACCGATAACCATATCAATACCGATACCGATACCCATACCGACACCCATACCGATACCGATACCGATACCGATACCCATACCGACACCCATACCGATACCGATAACGATACTCTTACCGATACCGACACAGATACTCACACCGATACCCATAGCGGTACCCATACCGATACCGATAACGATACTCTTACCGATACCGACACAGATACTCACACCGATACCCATAGCGATACCCATACCGATACCCATACCGATACCCATACCGATACCCATACCGATACCCATACCGATACCCATACCGATACCCATACCGATACCCATACCGATACGCATGCCGATACCCATACCGATACGCATGCCGATAACCATACCGATATCGATACCGATACCGATACCGATACTCTTACCGATACCGATACAGATATTTACACCGATACACCTACCGATACTCCTACCGATACCAATACCAATACCCATACCGATACCCATGCCGACACCCATACCGATACCCGTGCCGATACCCATACCAATACCCATACCGATACCCATACCGATACCCATACCGATACCCATACCGATACCGATAACGATACTCTTACCGATATCGACACAGATACGCACACCGATACCCATAGCGATACCCATACCGATACCCATACCGATACCCATACCGATACCCATACCGATACCCATACCGATACCCATACCGATACCCATACCGATACCCATACCGATACCCATACCGATACACAAACCGATACCCATACCGATACCCATACCGATACAGATACCGATACCCATACCGATACCCATACCGATACCCATACCGATACCCAAACCGATACCCATACCGATACCCATACCGATACGCATGCCGATAACCATACCGATATCGATACTGAAACCCATACCGATACCCATACCGATACCCATAACGATACGCATACCGATACCCATACCAGTACCCATACCGATACCCATGCCGATACCGATACCGATACCGATACTCTTACCGATACCCATACCGATACCCATACCGATACCCATACCGATACCCATACCGATACCCATACCGATACCGATACGGATACCGATATCGATACCGATACCGATACCGATACTCTTACCGATACCGATACAGATATTTACACCGATACACCTACCGATACTCCTACCGATACCCATATCAATACCGATACCGATACCCATACCGATACCCATACCGATACCCATACCGATACCGATAACCATACTCTTACCGATACCGACACAGATACTCACACCGATACCCATAGCGATACCCATGCCGACACCCATACCGATACCCATACCGATACCCATACCGATACCCATACCGATACCCATACCGATACCGATACCGATACCCATACCGACACCCATACCGATACCGATAACGATACTCTTACCGATACCGACACAGATACTCACACCGATGCCCATAGCGATACGCATGCCGATAACCATACCGATATCGATACCGATACCGATACCGATACTCTTACCGATACCGATACAGATACTCACACCGATACAAATACCGACACTCTTACCGATACCCATACCGATACCCATACCGATACCCATACCGATACCCATACCGATACCCATACCGATACCCATACCGATACCCATACCGATACCCATACCGATACGCATGCCGATAACCATACCGATATCGATACCGATACCGATACCGATACTCTTACCGATACCGATACAGATACTCACACCGATACAAATACCGACACTCTTACCGATACCCATACCGATACCCATACCGATACCCATACCGATACACATACCGATACCCATACCGAAACCCATACCGATACCCATACCGATACCCATACCGATACCGATACCGATACCCATACCGATACGCATGCCGATACCGATAACGATACTCTTACCGATACCGACACAGATACTCACACCGATGCCCATAGCGATACCCATACCGATACCGATAACGATACTCTTACCGATACCGACACAGATACTCACACCGATACCCATAGCGATACCCATGCCGATACCCATACCGATACCCATACCGATACCCATACCGATACCCATACCGATACCGATACCGATACCCATACCGACACCCATACCGATACCGATAACGATACTCTTACCGATACCGACACAGATACTCACACCGATGCCCATAGCGATACCCATACCGATACCGATAACGATACTCTTACCGATACCGGCACAGATACTCACACCGATACCCATAGCGATACCCATGCCGATACCCATACCGATACCCATATCGATACCGATACCGATACCCATACCGATACACCTACCGATACTCCTACCGATACCCATATCGATACCGATACCGATACCCATACCGATACCCATACCGATACCCATACCAATACCCATATCGATACCCATGCCGATACCCATACCGATACTCATACCGATACTCTTACCGATACCGATACCGATACAGATATTTACACCGATACACCTACCGATACTCCTACCGATACCCATATCGATACCGATACCGATACCCATACCGATACACCTACCGATACTCCTACCGATACCCATATCGATACCGATACCGATACCCATACCGATACCCATACCGATACCCATACCAATACCCATACCGATACCCATGCCGATACCCATACCGATACCCATACCGATACCGATATCGATACTCTTACCGATACCGTTACCGATACTCTTACCGATACCGATACAGATACTCACAGCGATACCCATACCGACACTCTGACCGATACCCATACCGATACCCATACCAATACCCATACCGAAACCGATAACGATACTCTTACCGATATCGACACAGATACGCACACCGATACCCATACCAGTACCCATACCGATACCCATGCCGATACCGATACCGATACCCATACTCTTACCCATACCGATTCCGACACCGATACCGATACCGATAATGGTACCGATACTCTTACCGATACTCCTACCGATACCCATATCGATACCGATACTCTTACCGATACCGATACAGATATTTACACCGATACACCTACCGATACTCCTACCGATACCCATATCAATACCGATACCGATACCCATACCGATACCGATAACCATACTCTTACCGATACCGACACAGATACTCACACCGATACCCATACCGATACCCATACCGATACCCATACCGATACCCATACCGATACCCATACCTATACCGATACAGATATTTACACCGATACAAATACCGACACTCTTACCGATACCCATACCGATACCCATACCGATACCCATACCGATACCCATACCGATACCCATACCGAAACCCATACCGATACCCATACCGATACCCATACCGATACCCATACCGATACCCATACCGATACCCATACCGATACGCATGCCGATAACCATACCGATATCGATACCGATACCGATACCGATACTCTTACCGATACCGATACAGATACTCACACCGATACAAATACCGACACTCTTACCGATACCCATACCGATACCCATACCGATACCCATACCGATACCCATACCGATACCCATACCGATACCCATACCGATACCCATACCGATACCCATACCGATACGCATGCCGATAACCATACCGATATCGATACCGATACCGATACCGATACTCTTACCGATACCGATACAGATACTCACACCGATACAAATACCGACACTCTTACCGATACCCATACCGATACCCATACCGATACCCATACCGATACCCATACCGATACCCATACCGAAACCCATACCGATACCCATACCGATACCCATACCGATACCCATACCGATACCGATACCGATACCCATACCGACACCCATACCGATACCGATAACGATACTCTTACCGATACCGACACAGATACTCACACCGATGCCCATAGCGATACCCATACCGATACCGATAACGATACTCTTACCGATACCGACACAGATACTCACACCGATACCCATACCGATACCCATACCGATACCCACACCGATACCCATACCGATACCCATACCGATACCCATACCGATACCCATACCGATACCCATACCGATACGCATGCCGATAACCATACCGATATCGATACCGATACCGATACCGATACTCTTACCGATGCCGATACAGATACTCACACCGATACAAATACCGACACTCTTACCGATACCCATACCGATACCCATACCGATACCCATACCGATACCCATACCGATACCCATACCGATACCCATACCGATACCCATACCGATACGCATGCCCATAACCATACCGATATCGATACCGATACCGATACCGATACTCTTACCGATTCTCATACCGATACCCATATCTATACCGATACCCACATCGATACCGATACCGATACCGATACTCTTACCGATACCGATACAGATATTTACACCGATACACCTACCGATACTCCTACCGATACCAATACCAATACCCATACCGATACCCATGCCGACACCCATACCGATACCCGTGCCGATACCCATACCAATACCCATACCGATACCCATACCGATACCCATACCGATACCCATACCGATACCCATATCGATACCCATGCCGATACCCATACCGATACCGATACCGATACTCTTACCGATACCCAAACAGATACCCATACCGATACCCATACCGATACCCATACCGATACCCATACCGATACCGATACCGCTACCGATACCGATACCGATACTCTTACCGATACTGATACCGATATTCTTACCGATACTGATACCGATACTCTTACCGATACTGATACCGATACTCTTACCGATACCGATACCGATACAGATATTTACACCGATACACCTACCGATACTCCTACCGATACCCATATCGATACCGATACCGATACCCATACCGATACACCTACCGATACTCCTACCGATACCCATATCGATACCGATACCGATACCCATACCGATACCCATACCGATACCCATACCAATACCCATATCGATACCCATGCCGATACCCATACCGATACTGATACCGATACTCTTACCGATACCGATACCGATACAGATATTTACACCGATACACCTACCGATACTCCTACCGATACCCATATCGATACCGATACCGATACCCATACCGATACACCTACCGATACGCATGCCGATAACCATACCGATATCGATACCGAAACCCATACCGATACCCATACCGATACCCATAACGATACGCATACCGATACCCATACCAGTACCCATACCGATACCCATGCCGATACCGATACCGATACCGATACTCTTACCGATACTCATACCGATACCCATATCGATACCGATACCCACATCGATACCGATACCGATACCGATACTCTTACCGATACCGATACCGATACTCTTACCGATACCGATACAGATACTCACACCGATACAAATACCGACACTCTTACCGATACCCATACCGATACCCATACCGATACCCATACCGATACCCATACCGATACCCATACCGATACGCATACCGAAACCCATACCGATACCCATACCGATACCCATACCGATACCCATACCGATACCCATACGGATACGCATGCCGATAACCATACCGATATCGATACCGATACCGATACCGATACTCTTACCGATACTCCTACCGATACCCATATCGATACCGATACCCACATCGATACCGATACAGATATTTACACCGATACACCTACCGATACTCCTACCGATACCGATAACGATACTCTTACCGATACCGACACAGATACTCACACCGATACCCATAGGGGTACCCATACCGATACCGATAACGATACTCTTACCGATATCGACACAGATACGCACACCGATACCCATAGCGATACCCATACCGGTACCCATACCGACACCCATACCGATACCCATACCTATACCCATACCGATACCCATACCGATATCCATACCGATACCCATACCGATACCCATACCGATACCCATACCGATACCCATACCGATACCCATACCGATACCGATACCGATACCGATACCCATACCGACACCCATACCGATACCGATAACGATACTCTTACCGATACCGACACAGATACTCACACCGATACCCATAGGGGTACCCATACCGATACCGATAACGATACTCTTACCGATACCTACACAGATACTCACACCGATACCCATAGCGATACCCATACCCATACCCATACCGATACCCATACCGATACCCATACCGATACCCATACCGATACCCATACCGATACCCATACCGATACCCATACCGATACCCATACCGATACGCATGCCGATAACCATACCGATATCGATACCGATACCGATACCGATACTCTTACCGATACCGATACTGATATTTACACCGATACACCTACCGATACCCATGTCAATACCGATACCCATATCAATACCGATACCGACACTCCTACCGATACCGACACTCCTACCGATACCCATACCGATACCCATACCGATACCCATACCGAAACCCATACCGATACCCATACCGATACCCATAACGATACCCATACCGACACTCTTACCGATACCCATACCGATACCCATACCGATACCCATACCAATACCCATACCGATACCCATGCCGATACCCATACCGACACCCCTACCGATACCGATAACGATACTCTTACCGATACCGACACAGGTACTCACACCGATACCCATAGCGATACCCATACCGATACCGATAACGATACTCTTACCGATACCGACACAGATACTCACACCGATACCCATAGCGATACCCATACCGATACCCATACCGATACCCATACCGATACCCATACCGATACCCATACCGATACCCATACCGATACCCATACCGATACCCATACCGATACGCATGCCGATAACCATACCGATATCGATACCGATACCGATACCGATACTCTTACCGATACTCATACCGATACCCATATCTATACCGATACCCACATCGATACCGATACCGATACCGATACTCTTACCGATACCGATACAGATATTTACACCGATACGCCTACCGATACTCCTACCGATACCCATACCAATAACATACCGATACCCATGCCGACACCCATACCGATACCCATGCCGATACCCATACCAATACCCATACCGATACCGATACCGATACCCATACCGATACCCATACCAATACCCATATCGATACCCATGCCGATACCCATACCGATACCGATACCGATACTCTTACCGATACCCAAACAGATACCCATACCGATACCCATACCGATACCCATACCGATACCCATACCGATACCCATACCAATACCCATACCGATACCCATGCCGATACCCATACCGATACCCATACCGATACCGATATCGATACTCTTACCGATACCGTTACCGATACTCTTACCGATACCGATACAGATACTCACAGCGATACCCATACCGACACTCTTACCGATACCCATACCGATACCCATACCAATACCCATACCGATACCGATAACGATACTCTTACCGATATCGACACAGATACGCACACCGATACCCATAGCGATACCCATACCGATACCCATACCGATACCCATACCGATACCCATACCTATACCCATACCGATATCCATACCGATACCCATACCGATACCCATACCGATACCCATACCGATACCCATACCGATACGCATGCCGATAACCATACCGATATCGATACCGGTACCGATACCGATACTCTTACCGATACTCATACCGATGCCCATACCGATACCCATACCGATACGCATGCCGATAACCATACCGATATCGATACCGATACGGATACCCATACCCATACCCATACCGATACCCATTCCGATACCCATACCGATACCCATACCGATACCCATACCGATACCCATACCGATACCCATACCGATACCCATTCCGATACCCATACCGATACCCATACCGATACCCATACCGATACCCATACCGATACCCATACCGATACCCATACCGATACCCATACCGATACCCATACCGATACCCATACCGATACCCATACCGATACCCATACCGATACGCATGCCGATAACCATACCGATATCGATACCGATACCGATACTCTTACCGATACCGATACAGATATTTACACCGATACACCTACCGATACTCCTACCGATACCAATACCAATACCCATACCGATACCCATGCCGACACCCATACCGATACCCGTGCCGATACCCATACCAATACCCATACCGATACCCATACCGATACCCATACCGATACCCATACCGATACCGATAACGATACTCTTACCGATATCGACACAGATACGCACACCGATACCCATAGCGATACCCATACCGATACCCATACCGATACCCATACCGATACCCATACCGATACCCATACCGATACCCATACCGATACCCATACCGATATACATACCGATACCCATACCGATACCCATACCGATACAGATACCGATACCCATACCGATACCCATACCGATACCCATACCGATACCCAAACCGATACCCATACCGATACCCATACCGATACGCATGCCGATAATCATACCGATATCGATACCGAAACCCATACCGATACCCATACCGATACCCATAACGATACGCATACCGATACCCATACCAGTACCCATACCGATACCCATGCCGATACCGATACCGATACCGATACTCTTACCGATACTCATACCGATACCCATATCGATACCGATACCCACATCGATACCGATACCGATACCGATACTCTTACCGATACCGTTACCGATACTCTTACCGATACCGATACCCACATCGATACCGATACCGATACCGATACTCTTACCGATACCGTTACCGATACTCTTACCGATACCGACACAGATACTCACACCGATACCCATAGCGGTACCCATACCGATACCGATAACGATACTCTTACCGATACCGACACAGATACTCACACCGATACCCATAGCGATACCCATACCGATACCCATACCGATACCCATACCGATACCCATACCGATACCCATACCGATACCCATACCGATACCCAAACCGATACCCATACCGATACCCATACCGATACCCATACCGATACACAAACCGATACCCATACCGATACCCATACCGATACAGATACCGATACCCATACCGATACCCATACCGATACCCATACCGATACCCATACCGAAACCCATACCGATACCCATACCGATACCCATACCGATACCCACACCGATACCCATACGGATACGCATGCCGATAACCATACCGATACCCATACCGATACCCATACCGATACCCATACCGATACCCATACCGATACCCATACCGATACGCATGCCGATAACCATACTGATATCGATACCGATACCGATACCGATACTCTTACCGATACCGAAACAGATACTCACACCGATACCCATACCGACACTCTTACCGATACCCATACCGATACCCATGCCGATACCCATACCGATACCGATACCGATACCGATACTCTTACCGATACCGATACAGATATTTACACCGATACACCTACCGATACTCCTACCGATACCAATACCAATACCCATACCGATACCCATGCCGACACCCATACCGATACCCGTGCCGATACCCATACCAATACCCATACCGATACCCATACCGATACCCATACCGATACCCATACCGATACCCATACCGATACCGATAACGATACTCTTACCGATATCGACACAGATACGCACACCGATACCCATAGCGATACCCATACCGATACCCATACCGATACCCATACCGATACCCATACCGATACCCATACCGATACCCATACCGATACCCATACCGATACCCATACCGATACACAAACCGATACCCATACCGATACCCATACCGATACAGATACCGATACCCATACCGATACCCATACCGATACCCATACCGATACCCAAACCGATACCCATACCGATACCCATACCGATACGCATGCCGATAACCATACCGATATCGATACCGAAACCCATACCGATACCCATACCGATACCCATAACGATACGCATACCGATACCCATACCAGTACCCATACCGATACCCATGCCGATACCGATACCGATACCGATACTCTTACCGATACCCATACCGATACCCATACCGATACCCATACCGATACCCATACCGATACCCATACCGATACCGATACGGATACCGATATCGATACCGATACCGATACCGATACTCTTACCGATACCGATACAGATATTTACACCGATACACCTACCGATACTCCTACCGATACCCATATCAATACCGATACCGATACCCATACCGATACCCATACCGATACCCATACCGATACCCATACCGATACCGATAACCATACTCTTACCGATACCGACACAGATACTCACACCGATACCCATAGCGATACCCATGCCGATACCCATACCGATACCCATACCGATACCCATACCGATACCCATACCGATACCCATACCGATACCGATACCGATACCCATACCGACACCCATACCGATACCGATAACGATACTCTTACCGATACCGACACAGATACTCACACCGATGCCCATAGCGATACGCATGCCGATAACCATACCGATATCGATACCGATACCGATACCGATACTCTTACCGATACCGATACAGATACTCACACCGATACAAATACCGACACTCTTACCGATACCCATACCGATACCCATACCGATACCCATACCGATACCCATACCGATACCCATACCGATACCCATACCGATACCCATACCGATACCCATACCGATACGCATGCCGATAACCATACCGATATCGATACCGATACCGATACCGATACTCTTACCGATACCGATACAGATACTCACACCGATACAAATACCGACACTCTTACCGATACCCATACCGATACCCATACCGATACCCATACCGATACACATACCGATACCCATACCGAAACCCATACCGATACCCATACCGATACCCATACCGATACCCATACCGATACCCATACCGATACGCATGCCGATACCGATAACGATACTCTTACCGATACCGACACAGATACTCACACCGATGCCCATAGCGATACCCATACCGATACCGATAACGATACTCTTACCGATACCGACACAGATACTCACACCGATACCCATAGCGATACCCATGCCGATACCCATACCGATACCCATACCGATACCCATACCGATACCCATACCGATACCGATACCGATACCCATACCGACACCCATACCGATACCGATAACGATACTCTTACCGATACCGACACAGATACTCACACCGATGCCCATAGCGATACCCATACCGATACCGATAACGATACTCTTACCGATACCGGCACAGATACTCACACCGATACCCATAGCGATACCCATGCCGATACCCATACCGATACCCATATCGATACCGATACCGATACCCATACCGATACACCTACCGATACTCCTACCGATACCCATATCGATACCGATACCGATACCCATACCGATACCCATACCGATACCCATACCAATACCCATATCGATACCCATGCCGATACCCATACCGATACTCATACCGATACTCTTACCGATACCGATACCGATACAGATATTTACACCGATACACCTACCGATACTCCTACCGATACCCATATCGATACCGATACCGATACCCATACCGATACACCTACCGATACTCCTACCGATACCCATATCGATACCGATACCGATACCCATACCGATACCCATACCGATACCCATACCAATACCCATACCGATACCCATGCCGATACCCATACCGATACCCATACCGATACCGATATCGATACTCTTACCGATACCGTTACCGATACTCTTACCGATACCGATACAGATACTCACAGCGATACCCATACCGACACTCTGACCGATACCCATACCGATACCCATACCGATACCCATACCGAAACCGATAACGATACTCTTACCGATATCGACACAGATACGCACACCGATACCCATACCAGTACCCATACCGATACCCATGCCGATACCGATACCGATACCCATACTCTTACCCATACCGATTCCGACACCGATACCGATACCGATAATGGTACCGATACTCTTACCGATACTCCTACCGATACCCATATCGATACCGATACTCTTACCGATACCGGTACTCTTACTGCTACCGATACAGATACTCACACCGATACCCATACCGACACTCTTACCGATACCCATGCCGATACCCATGCCGATACCCATACCGATACCGATACGGATACCGATATCGATACCGATACCGATACCGATACTCTTACCGATACCGATACAGATATTTACACCGATACACCTACCGATACTCCTACCGATACCCATATCAATACCGATACCGATACCCATACCGATACCCATACCGATACCGATAACCATACTCTTACCGATACCGACACAGATACTCACACCGATACCCATACCGATACCCATACCGATACCCATACCGATACCCATACCGATACCCATACCTATACCGATACAGATATTTACACCGATACAAATACCGACACTCTTACCGATACCCATACCGATACCCATACCGATACCCATACCGATACCCATACCGATACCCATACCGAAACCCATACCGATACCCATACCGATACCCATACCGATACCCATACCGATACCCATACCGATACCCATACCGATACGCATGCCGATAACCATACCGATATCGATACCGATACCGATACCGATACTCTTACCGATACCGATACAGATACTCACACCGATACAAATACCGACACTCTTACCGATACCCATACCGATACCCATACCGATACCCATACCGATACCCATACCGATACCCATACCGAAACCCATACCGATACCCATACCGATACCCATACCGATACCCATACCGATACCGATACCGATACCCATACCGACACCCATACCGATACCGATAACGATACTCTTACCGATACCGACACAGATACTCACACCGATGCCCATAGCGATACCCATACCGATACCGATAACGATACTCTTACCGATACCGACACAGATACTCACACCGATACCCATACCGATACCCATACCGATACCCACACCGATACCCATACCGAAACCCATACCGATACCCATACCGATACCCATACCGATACCCATACCGATACCCATACCGATACCCATACCGATACGCATGCCGATAACCATACCGATATCGATACCGATACCGATACCGATACTCTTACCGATGCCGATACAGATACTCACACTGATACAAATACCGACACTCTTACCGATACCCATACCGATACCCATACCGATACCCATACCGATACCCATACCGATACCCATACCGATACCCATACCGATACCCATACCGATACGCATGCCCATAACCATACCGATATCGATACCGATACCGATACCGATACTCTTACCGATTCTCATACCGATACCCATATCTATACCGATACCCACATCGATACCGATACCGATACCGATACTCTTACCGATACCGATACAGATATTTACACCGATACACCTACCGATACTCCTACCGATACCAATACCAATACCCATACCGATACCCATGCCGACACCCATACCGATACCCGTGCCGATACCCATACCAATACCCATACCGATACCCATACCGATACCCATACCGATACCCATACCGATACCCATATCGATACCCATGCCGATACCCATACCGATACCGATACCGATACTCTTACCGATACCCAAACAGATACCCATACCGATACCCATACCGATACCCATACCGATACCCATACCGATACCGATACCGATACTCTTACCGATACTGATACCGATATTCTTACCGATACTGATACCGATACTCTTACCGATACTGATACCGATACTCTTACCGATACCGATACCGATACAGATATTTACACCGATACACCTACCGATACTCCTACCGATACCCATATCGATACCGATACCGATACCCATACCGATACACCTACCGATACTCCTACCGATACCCATATCGATACCGATACCGATACCCATACCGATACCCATACCGATACCCATACCAATACCCATATCGATACCCATGCCGATACCCATACCGATACTGATACCGATACTCTTACCGATACCGATACCGATACAGATATTTACACCGATACACCTACCGATACTCCTACCGATACCCATATCGATACCGATACCGATACCCATACCGATACACCTACCGATACGCATGCCGATAACCATACCGATATCGATACCGAAACCCATACCGATACCCATACCGATACCCATAACGATACGCATACCGATACCCATACCAGTACCCATACCGATACCCATGCCGATACCGATACCGATACCGATACTCTTACCGATACTCATACCGATACCCATATCGATACCGATACCCACATCGATACCGATACCGATACCGATACTCTTACCGATACCGATACCGATACTCTTACCGATACCGATACAGATACTCACACCGATACAAATACCGACACTCTTACCGATACCCATACCGATACCCATACCGATACCCATACCGATACCCATACCGATACCCATACCGATACGCATACCGAAACCCATACCGATACCCATACCGATACCCATACCGATACCCATACCGATACCCATACGGATACGCATGCCGATAACCATACCGATATCGATACCGATACCGATACCGATACTCTTACCGATACTCCTACCGATACCCATATCGATACCGATACCCACATCGATACCGATACAGATATTTACACCGATACACCTACCGATACTCCTACCGATACCGATAACGATACTCTTACCGATACCGACACAGATACTCACACCGATACCCATAGCGATACCCATACCGATACCGATAACGATACTCTTACCGATATCGACACAGATACGCACACCGATACCCATAGCGATACCCATACCGGTACCCATACCGACACCCATACCGATACCCATACCTATACCCATACCGATACCCATACCGATATCCATACCGATACCCATACCGATACCCATACCGATACCCATACCGATACCCATACCGATACGCATGCCGATACCCATACCGACACCCATACCGATACCGATACCGATACCGATACCCATACCGACACCCATACCGATACCGATAACGATACTCTTACCGATACCGACACAGATACTCACACCGATACCCATAGGGGTACCCATACCGATACCGATAACGATACTCTTACCGATACCTACACAGATACTCACACCGATACCCATAGCGATACCCATACCCATACCCATACCGATACCCATACCGATACCCATACCGATACCCATACCGATACCCATACCGATACCCATACCGATACCCATACCGATACCCATACCGATACGCATGCCGATAACCATACCGATATCGATACCGATACCGATACCGATACTCTTACCGATACCGATACTGATATTTACACCGATACACCTACCGATACCCATGTCAATACCGATACCCATATCAATACCGATACCGACACTCCTACCGATACCGACACTCCTACCGATACCCATACCGAAACCCATACCGATACCCATACCGATACCCATAACGATACCCATACCGACACTCTTACCGATACCCATACCGATACCCATACCAATACCCATACCGATACCCATGCCGATACCCATACCGACACCCCTACCGATACCGATAACGATACTCTTACCGATACCGACACAGGTACTCACACCGATACCCATAGCGATACCCATACCGATACCGATAACGATACTCTTACCGATACCGACACAGATACTCACACCGATACCCATAGCGATACCCATACCGATACCCATACCGATACCCATACCGATACCCATACCGATACCCATACCGATACCCATACCGATACCCATACCGATACCCATACCGATACGCATGCCGATAACCATACCGATATCGATACCGATACCGATACCGATACTCTTACCGATACTCATACCGATACCCATATCTATACCGATACCCACATCGATACCGATACCGATACCGATACTCTTACCGATACCGATACAGATATTTACACCGATACGCCTACCGATACTCCTACCGATACCCATACCAATAACATACCGATACCCATGCCGACACCCATACCGATACCCATGCCGATACCCATACCAATACCCATACCGATACCGATACCCATACCGATACCCATACCAATACCCATATCGATACCCATGCCGATACCCATACCGATACCGATACCGATACTCTTACCGATACCCAAACAGATACCCATACCGATACCCATACCGATACCCATACCGATACCCATACCGATACCCATACCAATACCCATACCGATACCCATGCCGATACCCATACCGATACCCATACCGATACCGATATCGATACTCTTACCGATACCGTTACCGATACTCTTACCGATACCGATACAGATACTCACAGCGATACCCATACCGACACTCTTACCGATACCCATACCGATACCCATACCAATACCCATACCGATACCGATAACGATACTCTTACCGATATCGACACAGATACGCACACCGATACCCATAGCGATACCCATACCGATACCCATACCGATACCCATACCTATACCCATACCGATATCCATACCGATACCCATACCGATACCCATACCGATACCCATACCGATACCCATACCGATACGCATGCCGATAACCATACCGATATCGATACCGGTACCGATACCGATACTCTTACCGATACTCATACCGATGCCCATACCGATACCCATACCGATACGCATGCCGATAACCATACCGATATCGATACCGATACGGATACCCATACCCATACCCATACCGATACCCATTCCGATACCCATACCGATACCCATACCGATACCCATACCGATACCCATACCGATACCCATACCGATACCCATACCGATACCCATACCGATACCCATACCGATACCCATACCGATACGCATGCCGATAACCATACCGATATCGATACCGATACCGATACTCTTACCGATACCGATACTTTTACCGATACCGATACAGATATTTACACCGATACACCTACCGATACTCCTACCGATACCAATACCAATACCCATACCGATACCCATGCCGACACCCATACCGATACCCATACCTATACCCATACCGATACCCATACCGATATCCATACCGATACCCATACCGATACCCATACCGATACCCATACCGATACCCATACCGATACGCATGCCGATAACCATACCGATATCGATACCGATACCGATACTCTTACCGATACCGATACTCTTACCGATACCGATACAGATATTTACACCGATACACCTACCGATACTCCTACCGATACCAATACCAATACCCATACCGATACCCATGCCGACACCCATACCGATACCCGTGCCGATACCCATACCAATACCCATACCGATACCCATACCGATACCCATACCGATACCCATACCGATACCGATAACGATACTCTTACCGATATCGACACAGATACGCACACCGATACCCATAGCGATACCCATACCGATACCCATACCGATACCCATACCGATACCCATACCGATACCCATACCGATACCCATACCGATACCCATACCGATACCCATACCGATACACATACCGATACCCATACCGATACCCATACCGATACAGATACCGATACCCATACCGATACCCATACCGATACCCATACCGATACCCAAACCGATACCCATACCGATACCCATACCGATACGCATGCCGATAATCATACCGATATCGATACCGAAACCCATACCGATACCCATACCGATACCCATAACGATACGCATACCGATACCCATACCAGTACCCATACCGATACCCATGCCGATACCGATACCGATACCGATACTCTTACCGATACTCATACCGATACCCATATCGATACCGATACCCACATCGATACCGATACCGATACCGATACTCTTACCGATACCGTTACCGATACTCTTACCGATACCGATACAGATACTCACACCGATACAAATACCGACACTCTTACCGATACCCATACCGATACCCATACCGATACCCATACCGATACCCATACCGATACCCATACCGAAACCCATACCGATACCCATACCGATACCCATACCGATACCCACACCGATACCCATACGGATACGCATGCCGATAACCATACCGATATCGATACCGATACCGATACCGATACTCTTACCGATACTCCTACCGATACCCATATCGATACCCATACCGATACCCATACCGATACCCATACCGATACACAAACCGATACCCATACCGATACCCATACCGATACAGATACCGATACCCATACCGATACCCATACCGATACCCATACCGATACCCAAACCGATACCCATACCGATACCCATACCGATACGCATGCCGATAACCATACCGATATCGATACCGAAACCCATACCGATACCCATACCGATACCCATAACGATACGCATACCGATACCCATACCGATACCGATACGGATACCGATATCGATACCGATACCGATACCGATACTCTTACCGATACCGATACAGATATTTACACCGATACACCTACCGATACTCCTACCGATACCCATATCAATACCGATACCGATACCCATACCGATACCCATACCGATACCCATACCGATACCCATACCGATACCGATAACCATACTCTTACCGATACCGACACAGATACTCACACCGATACCCATAGCGATACCCATGCCGATACCCATACCGATACCCATACCGATACCCATACCGTTACCCATACCGATACCCATACCGATACCGATACCGATACCCATACCGACACCCATACCGATACCGATAACGATACTCTTACCGATACCGACACAGATACTCACACCGATGCCCATAGCGATACGCATGCCGATAACCATACCGATATCGATACCGATACCGATACCGATACTCTTACCGATACCGATACAGATACTCACACCGATACAAATACCGACACTCTTACCGATACCCATACCGATACCCATACCGATACCCATACCGATACCCATACCGATACCCATACCGATACCCATACCGATACCCATACCGATACCCATACCGATACTCCTACCGATAACCATATCAATACCGATACCGATACCCATACCGACACCCATACCGATACCGATACCGATACCGATACCCATACCGACACCCATACCGATACCGATAACGATACTCTTACCGATACCGACACAGATACTCACACCGATACCCATAGCGGTACCCATACCGATACCGATAACGATACTCTTACCGATACCGACACAGATACTCACACCGATACCCATAGCGATACCCATACCGATACCCATACCGATACCCATACCGATACCCATACCGATACCCATACCGATACCCATACCGATACCCATACCGATACCCATACCGATACGCATGCCGATAACCATACCGATATCGATACCGATACCGATACCGATACTCTTACCGATACCGATACAGATATTTACACCGATACACCTACCGATACTCCTACCGATACCAATACCAATACCCATACCGATACCCATGCCGACACCCATACCGATACCCGTGCCGATACCCATACCAATACCCATACCGATACCCATACCGATACCCATACCGATACCCATACCGATACCGATAACGATACTCTTACCGATATCGACACAGATACGCACACCGATACCCATAGCGATACCCATACCGATACCCATACCGATACCCATACCGATACCCATACCGATACCCATACCGATACCCATACCGATACCCATACCGATACCCATACCGATACACAAACCGATACCCATACCGATACCCATACCGATACAGATACCGATACCCATACCGATACCCATACCGATACCCATACCGATACCCAAACCGATACCCATACCGATACCCATACCGATACGCATGCCGATAACCATACCGATATCGATACCGAAACCCATACCGATACCCATACCGATACCCATAACGATACGCATACCGATACCCATACCAGTACCCATACCGATACCCATGCCGATACCGATACCGATACCGATACTCTTACCGATACCCATACCGATACCCATACCGATACCCATACCGATACCCATACCGATACCCATACCGATACCGATACGGATACCGATATCGATACCGATACCGATACCGATACTCTTACCGATACCGATACAGATATTTACACCGATACACCTACCGATACTCCTACCGATACCCATATCAATACCGATACCGATACCCATACCGATACCCATACCGATACCCATACCGATACCCATACCGATACCGATAACCATACTCTTACCGATACCGACACAGATACTCACACCGATACCCATAGCGATACCCATGCCGATACCCATACCGATACCCATACCGATACCCATACCGATACCCATACCGATACCCATACCGATACCGATACCGATACCCATACCGACACCCATACCGATACCGATAACGATACTCTTACCGATACCGACACAGATACTCACACCGATGCCCATAGCGATACGCATGCCGATAACCATACCGATATCGATACCGATACCGATACCGATACTCTTACCGATACCGATACAGATACTCACACCGATACAAATACCGACACTCTTACCGATACCCATACCGATACCCATACCGATACCCATACCGATACCCATACCGATACCCATACCGATACGCATGCCGATAACCATACCGATATCGATACCGATACCGATACCGATACTCTTACCGATACCGATACAGATACTCACACCGATACAAATACCGACACTCTTACCGATACCCATACCGATACCCATACCGATACCCATACCGATACACATACCGATACCCATACCGATACCCATACCGATACCCATACCGATACCCATACCGATACCCATACCGATACCGATATCGATACTCTTACCGATACCGTTACCGATACTCTTACCGATACCGATACAGATACTCACAGCGATACCCATACCGACACTCTGACCGATACCCATACCGATACCCATACCAATACCCATACCGATACCGATAACGATACTCTTACCGATATCGACACAGATACGCACACCGATACCCATACCAGTACCCATACCGATACCCATGCCGATACCGATACCGATACCCATACTCTTACCCATACCGATTCCGACACCGATACCGATACCGATAATGGTACCGATACTCTTACCGATACTCCTACCGATACCCATATCGATACCGATACTCTTACCGATACCGGTACTCTTACTGCTACCGATACAGATACTCACACCGATACCCATACCGACACTCTTACCGATACCTATGCCGATACCCATGCCGATACCCATACCGATACCGATACGGATACCGATATCGATACCGATACCGATACCGATACTCTTACCGATACCGATACAGATATTTACACCGATACACCTACCGATACTCCTACCGATACCCATATCAATACCGATACCGATACCCATACCGATACCCATACCGATACCCATACCGATACCGATAACCATACTCTTACCGATACCGACACAGATACTCACACCGATACCCATACCGATACCCATACCGATACCCATACCGATACCCATACCGATACCCATACCTATACCGATACAGATATTTACACCGATACACCTACCGATACTCCTACCGATACCCATATCAATACCGATACCGACACACCTATCGATACCCATACCGATACCAATACCGATACCCATACCGATACCCATACCGATACCCACACCGATACCCATACCGAAACCCATACCGATACCCATACCGAAACCCATACCGATACCCATACCGATACCCATACCGATACCCATACCGATACCCATACCGATACACATACCGATACCCATACCGATACCCATACCGATACAGATACCGATACCCATACCGATACCCATACCGATACCCATAACGATACGCATACCGATACCCATACCAGTACCCATACCGATACCCATGCCGATACCGATACCGATACCGATACTCTTACCGATACTCATACCGATACCCATATCGATACCGATACCCACATCGATACCGATACCGATACCGATACTCTTACCGATACCGTTACCGATACTCTTACCGATACCGATACAGATACTCACACCGATACAAATACCGACACTCTTACCGATACCCATACCGATACCCATACCGATACCCATACCGATACCCATACCGATACCCATACCGATACCCATACCCATACGCATGCCGATAACCATACCGATATCGATACCGATACCGATACCGATACTCTTACCGATACTCATACCGATACCCACATCGATACCGATACCGATACCGATACTCTTACCGATACCGATACAGATATTTACACCGATACACCTACCGATACTCCTACCGATACCCATACCAATAACATACCGATACCCATGCCGACACCCATACCGATACCCATGCCGATACCCATACCAATACCCATACCGATACCGATACCGATACCCATACCGATACCCATACCAATACCCATACCGATACCCATACCAATACCCATACCGATACCCATGCCGATACCCATACCGATACCGATACGGATACTCTTACCGATACCCAAATAGATACCCATACCGATACCCATACCGATACCCATACCGATACCCATACCGATACCGATACCGCTACCGATACCGATACCGATACTCTTACCGATACTGATACCGATATTCTTACCGATACTGATACCGATACTCTTACCGATACTGATACCGATACTCTTACCGATACCGATACCGATACAGATATTTACACCGATACACCTACCGATACACCTACCGATACCCATATCGATACCGATACCGATACCCATACCGATACACCTACCGATACTCCTACCGATACCCATATCGATACCGGTACCGATACCCATACCGATACCCATACCGATACCCATACCGATACCCATACCGATACCCATACCGATACCCATACCGATACGCATGCCCATAACCATACCGATATCGATACCGATACCGATACCGATACTCTTACCGATTCTCATACCGATACCCATATCTATACCGATACCCACATCGATACCGATACCCATACCGATACCCATACCGATACCCATACCGATACCCATACCGATACCCATACCGATACCCATACCGATACCCATACCGATACCCATACCGATACCCATACCGATACACATACCGATACCCATACCGATACCCATACCGATACAGATACCGATACCCATACCGATACCCATACCGATACCCATACCAGTACCCATACCGATACCCATGCCGATACCGATACCGATACCGATACTCTTACCGATACTCATACCGATACCCATATCGATACCGATACCCACATCGATACCGATACCGATACCGATACTCTTACCGATACCGATACCGATACTCTTACCGATACCGATACAGATACTCACACCGATACAAATACCGACACTCTTACCGATACCCATACCGATACCCATACCGATACCCATACCGATACCCATACCGATACGCATACCGAAACCCATACCGATACCCATACCGATACCCATACCGATACCCATACCGATACCCATACCGATACCCATACCGATACCCATACCGATACCCATACGGATACGCATGCCGATAACCATACCGATATCGATACCGATACCGATACCGATACTCTTACCGATACTCCTACCGATACCCATATCGATACCGATACCCACATCGATACCGATACAGATATTTACACCGATACACCTACCGATACCCATACCGATACCCATACCGATACCGATACCGATACCCATACCGATACACCTACCGATACTCCTACCGATACCCATATCGATACCGATACCGATACCCATACCGATACCCATACCGATACCCATACCAATACCCATATCGATACCCATGCCGATACCCATACCGATACTGATACCGATACTCTTACCGATACCGATACCGATACAGATATTTACACCGATACACCTACCGATACTCCTACCGATACCCATATCGATACCGATACCGATACCCATACCGATACACCTACCGATACTCCTACCGATACCCATATCGATACCGATACCGATACCCATACCGATACCCATACCGATACCCATACCAATACCCATACCGATACCCATGCCGATACCCATACCGATACCCATACCGATACCGATATCGATACTCTTACCGATACCGTTACCGATACTCTTACCGATACCGATACAGATACTCACAGCGATACCCATACCGACACTCTTACCGATACCCATACCGATACCCATACCAATACCCATACCGATACCGATAACGATACTCTTACCGATATCGACACAGATACGCACACCGATACCCATAGCGATACCCATACCGATACCCATACCGATACCCATACCGATACCCATACCTATACCCATACCGATACCCATACCGATATCCATACCGATACCCATACCGATACCCATACCGATACCCATACCGATACCCATACCGATACGCATGCCGATAACCATACCGATATCGATACCGGTACCGATACCGATACTCTTACCGATACTCATACCGATGCCCATACCGATACCCATACCGATACGCATGCCGATAACCATACCGATATCGACACAGATACGCACACCGATACCCATACCCATACCCATACCGATACCCATTCCGATACCCATACCGATACCCATACCGATACCCATACCAATACCCATACCGATACCCATGTTGATGCCCATACCGATACCCATGCCGATACCCATATCAATACCCATACCGATACCCATACCGATACCCATACCGATACCCATACCGATACCCATACCGATACCCATACCGATACCCATACCGATACCCATACCGATACCGATAACGATACTCTTACCGATATCGACACAGATACGCACACCGATACCCATAGCGATACCCATACCGATACCCATACCGATACCCATACCGATACCCATACCGATACCCATACCGATACCCATACCTATACCCATACCGATACCCATACCGATATCCATACCGATGCCCATACCGATACCCATACCGATACGCATGCCGATAACCATACCGATATCGATACCGATACGGATACCGATACTCTTACCGATACCGATACAGATATTTACACCGATACACCTATCGATACCCATATCAATACCGATACCCATATCAATACCGATACCGACACTCCTACCGTTACCCATACCGATACCCATACCGATACCCATACCGATACCCATACCGATACGCATGCCGATAACCATACCGATATCGATACCGATACCGATACCGATACTCTTACCGATACCGATACAGATATTTACACCGATACACCTACCGATACCCATATCAATACCGATACCCATATCAATACCGATACCGACACTCCTACCGATACCCACACCGATACCCATACCGATACCCATACCGATACCCATACCGATACCCATACCGATACCCATAACGATACGCATACCGATACCCATACCAGTACCCATACCGATACCCATGCCGATACCCATACCGATACCCATACCGATACCCATACCGATACCCATACCGATACCCATACCGATACCTATACCGATACCCATACCGATACCCATACCGATACGCATGCCGATAACCATACCGATATCGATACCGATACCGATACCGATACTCTTACCGATACCGATACAGATATTTACACCGATACACCTACCGATACCCATATCAATACCGATACCCATATCAATACCGATACCGACACTCCTACCGATACCCATACCGATACCCATACCGATACCCATACCGAAACCCATACAGATACCCATACCGATACCCATAACGATACGCATACCGATACCCATACCAGAACCCATACCGATACCCATGCCGATACCGATACCGATACCCATACTCTTACCCATACCGATTCCGACACCGATACCGATACCGATAATGGTACCGATACTCTTACCGATACTCCTACCGATACCCATATCGATACCGATACTCTTACCGATACCGATACTCTT
The DNA here is from genome assembly GCA_929113495.1 of Andrena minutula. NCBI lineage: Eukaryota > Metazoa > Arthropoda > Insecta > Hymenoptera > Andrenidae > Andrena > Andrena minutula. The sequence goes on along the minus strand of CAKMYJ010000266.1, from coordinate 804,873 downwards.
ACTGCTACCGATACAGATACTCACACCGATACCCATACCGACACTCTTACCGATACCCATACCGATACACATGCCGATACCCATACCGATACCGATACGGATACCGATATCGATACCGATACCGATACCGATACTCTTACCGATACCGATACAGATATTTACACCGATACACCTACCGATACTCCTACCGATACCCATATCAATACCGATACCGATACCCATACCGATACCCATACCGATACCCATACCGATACCGATAACCATACTCTTACCGATACCGACACAGATACTCACACCGATACCCATACCGATACCCATACCGATACCCATACCGATACCCATACCGATACCCATACCGATACCGATACAGATATTTACCCCGATACACCTACCGATACTCCTACCGATACCCATATCAATACCGATACCGACACACCTACCGATACCCATACCGATACCAATACCGATACCCATACCGATACCCATACCGATACCCACACCGATACCCATACCGAAACCCATACCGATACCCATACCGATACCCATACCGATACCCATACCGATACCCATACCAATACCCATACCGATACGCATGCCGATAACCATACCGATATCGATACCGATACCGATACCGATACTCTTACCGATACCGATACAGATACTCACACCGATACAAATACCGACACTCTTACCGATACCCATACCGATACCCATACCGATACCCATACCGATACCCATACCGATACCCATACCGAAACCCATACCGATACCCATACCGATACCCATACCGATACTCATACCGATACCCATACCGATACCCATACCGATACCCATACCGATACCCATACCGATACGCATGCCGATAACCATACTGATATCGATACCGATACCGATACCGATACTCTTACCGATACTCCTACCGATACCCATATCGATACCGATACCCCTACCGATACCCATATCGATACCGATACCCACATCGATACCCATACAGATATTTACACCGATACACCTACCGATACTCCTACCGATACCCATATCAATACCGACACCGATACCCATACCGACACCCATACCGATACCGATACCGATACCGATACCCATACCGACACCCATACCGATACCGATAACGATACTCTTACCGATACCGACACAGATACTCACACCGATGCCCATAGCGATACCCATACCGATACCGATAACGATACTCTTACCGATACCGACACAGATACTCACACCGATACCCATAGCGATACCCATGCCGATACCCATACCGATACCCATACCGATACCCATACCGATACCCATACCGATACCCATACCGATACCCATACCGATACCCATACCGATACGCATGCCGATAACCATACCGATATCGATACCGATACCGATACCGATACCCATACCGATACTCATACCGATACCCATATCTATACCGATACCCACATCGATACCGATACCGATACCGATACTCTTACCGATACCGATACAGATATTTACACCGATACACCTACCGATACTCCTACCGATACCAATACCAATACCCATACCCATACCCATGCCGACACCCATACCGATACCCATGCCGATACCCATACCAATACCCATACCGATACACATACCGATACCCATACCGATACCGATAACGATACTCTTACCGATACCGTTACCGATACTCTTACCGATACCGATACAGATACTCACAGCGATACCCATACCGACACTCTTACCGATACCCATACCGATACCCATACCGATACCCATACCGATACCGATAACGATACTCTTACCGATATCGACACAGATACGCACACCGATACCCATAGCGATACCCATACCGATACCCATACCGATACCCATACCGATACCCATACCTATACCCATACCGATACCCATACCGATATCCATACCGATACCCATACCGATACACATACCGATACCCATACCGATACCCATACCGATACGCATGCCGATAACCATACCGATATCGATAACGGTACCGATACCGATACTCTTACCGATACTCATACCGATGCCCATACCGATACCCATACCGATACGCATGCCGATAACCATACCGATATCGATACCGATACGGATACCCATACCCATACCCATACCGATACCCATTCCGATACCCATACCGATACCCATACCGATACCCATACCAATACCCATACCGATACCCATACCGATACCCATACCGATACCCATACCGATACCCATACCGATACCCATACCGATACCGATACGGATACCGATATCGATACCGATACCGATACCGATACTCTTACCGATACCGATACAGATATTTACACCGATACACCTACCGATACTCCTACCGATACCCATATCAATACCGATACCGATACCCATACCGATACCCATACCGATACCCATACCGATACCCATACCGATACCGATAACCATACTCTTACCGATACCGACACAGATACTCACACCGATACCCATAGCGATACCCATGCCGATACCCATACCGATACCCATACCGATACCCATACCGATACCCATACCGATACCCATACCGATACCGATACCGATACCCATACCGACACCCATACCGATACCGATAACGATACTCTTACCGATACCGACACAGATACTCACACCGATGCCCATAGCGATACGCATGCCGATAACCATACCGATATCGATACCGATACCGATACCGATACTCTTACCGATACCGATACAGATACTCACACCGATACAAATACCGACACTCTTACCGATACCCATACCGATACCCATACCGATACCCATACCGATACCCATACCGATACCCATACCGATACGCATGCCGATAACCATACCGATATCGATACCGATACCGATACCGATACTCTTACCGATACCGATACAGATACTCACACCGATACAAATACCGACACTCTTACCGATACCCATACCGATACCCATACCGATACCCATACCGATACACATACCGATACCCATACCGATACCCATACCGATACCCATACCGATACCCATACCGATACCCATACCGATACCGATATCGATACTCTTACCGATACCGTTACCGATACTCTTACCGATACCGATACAGATACTCACAGCGATACCCATACCGACACTCTGACCGATACCCATACCGATACCCATACCAATACCCATACCGATACCGATAACGATACTCTTACCGATATCGACACAGATACGCACACCGATACCCATACCAGTACCCATACCGATACCCATGCCGATACCGATACCGATACCCATACTCTTACCCATACCGATTCCGACACCGATACCGATACCGATAATGGTACCGATACTCTTACCGATACTCCTACCGATACCCATATCGATACCGATACTCTTACCGATACCGGTACTCTTACTGCTACCGATACAGATACTCACACCGATACCCATACCGACACTCTTACCGATACCTATGCCGATACCCATGCCGATACCCATACCGATACCGATACGGATACCGATATCGATACCGATACCGATACCGATACTCTTACCGATACCGATACAGATATTTACACCGATACACCTACCGATACTCCTACCGATACCCATATCAATACCGATACCGATACCCATACCGATACCCATACCGATACCCATACCGATACCGATAACCATACTCTTACCGATACCGACACAGATACTCACACCGATACCCATACCGATACCCATACCGATACCCATACCGATACCCATACCGATACCCATACCTATACCGATACAGATATTTACACCGATACACCTACCGATACTCCTACCGATACCCATATCAATACCGATACCGACACACCTATCGATACCCATACCGATACCAATACCGATACCCATACCGATACCCATACCGATACCCACACCGATACCCATACCGAAACCCATACCGATACCCATACCGAAACCCATACCGATACCCATACCGATACCCATACCGATACCCATACCGATACCCATACCGATACACATACCGATACCCATACCGATACCCATACCGATACAGATACCGATACCCATACCGATACCCATACCGATACCCATAACGATACGCATACCGATACCCATACCAGTACCCATACCGATACCCATGCCGATACCGATACCGATACCGATACTCTTACCGATACTCATACCGATACCCATATCGATACCGATACCCACATCGATACCGATACCGATACCGATACTCTTACCGATACCGTTACCGATACTCTTACCGATACCGATACAGATACTCACACCGATACAAATACCGACACTCTTACCGATACCCATACCGATACCCATACCGATACCCATACCGATACCCATACCGATACCCATACCGATACCCATACCCATACGCATGCCGATAACCATACCGATATCGATACCGATACCGATACCGATACTCTTACCGATACTCATACCGATACCCACATCGATACCGATACCGATACCGATACTCTTACCGATACCGATACAGATATTTACACCGATACACCTACCGATACTCCTACCGATACCCATACCAATAACATACCGATACCCATGCCGACACCCATACCGATACCCATGCCGATACCCATACCAATACCCATACCGATACCGATACCGATACCCATACCGATACCCATACCAATACCCATATCGATACCCATACCAATACCCATATCGATACCCATGCCGATACCCATACCGATACCGATACGGATACTCTTACCGATACCCAAATAGATACCCATACCGATACCCATACCGATACCCATACCGATACCCATACCGATACCGATACCGCTACCGATACCGATACCGATACTCTTACCGATACTGATACCGATATTCTTACCGATACTGATACCGATACTCTTACCGATACTGATACCGATACTCTTACCGATACCGATACCGATACAGATATTTACACCGATACACCTACCGATACACCTACCGATACCCATATCGATACCGATACCGATACCCATACCGATACACCTACCGATACTCCTACCGATACCCATATCGATACCGATACCGATACCCATACCGATACCCATACCGATACCCATACCGATACCCATACCGATACCCATACCGATACCCATACCGATACGCATGCCCATAACCATACCGATATCGATACCGATACCGATACCGATACTCTTACCGATTCTCATACCGATACCCATATCTATACCGATACCCACATCGATACCGATACCCATACCGATACCCATACCGATACCCATACCGATACCCATACCGATACCCATACCGATACCCATACCGATACCCATACCGATACCCATACCGATACCCATACCGATACACATACCGATACCCATACCGATACCCATACCGATACCCATACCGATACCCATACCGATACCCATACCGATACCCATACCAGTACCCATACCGATACCCATGCCGATACCGATACCGATACCGATACTCTTACCGATACTCATACCGATACCCATATCGATACCGATACCCACATCGATACCGATACCGATACCGATACTCTTACCGATACCGATACCGATACTCTTACCGATACCGATACAGATACTCACACCGATACAAATACCGACACTCTTACCGATACCCATACCGATACCCATACCGATACCCATACCGATACCCATACCGATACGCATACCGAAACCCATACCGATACCCATACCGATACCCATACCGATACCCATACCGATACCCATACCGATACCCATACCGATACCCATACCGATACCCATACGGATACGCATGCCGATAACCATACCGATATCGATACCGATACCGATACCGATACTCTTACCGATACTCCTACCGATACCCATATCGATACCGATACCCACATCGATACCGATACAGATATTTACACCGATACACCTACCGATACACCTACCGATACCCATACCGATACCGATACCGATACCCATACCGATACACCTACCGATACTCCTACCGATACCCATATCGATACCGATACCGATACCCATACCGATACCCATACCGATACCCATACCAATACCCATATCGATACCCATGCCGATACCCATACCGATACTGATACCGATACTCTTACCGATACCGATACCGATACAGATATTTACACCGATACACCTACCGATACTCCTACCGATACCCATATCGATACCGATACCGATACCCATACCGATACACCTACCGATACTCCTACCGATACCCATATCGATACCGATACCGATACCCATACCGATACCCATACCGATACCCATACCAATACCCATACCGATACCCATGCCGATACCCATACCGATACCCATACCGATACCGATATCGATACTCTTACCGATACCGTTACCGATACTCTTACCGATACCGATACAGATACTCACAGCGATACCCATACCGACACTCTTACCGATACCCATACCGATACCCATACCAATACCCATACCGATACCGATAACGATACTCTTACCGATATCGACACAGATACGCACACCGATACCCATAGCGATACCCATACCGATACCCATACCGATACCCATACCGATACCCATACCTATACCCATACCGATACCCATACCGATATCCATACCGATACCCATACCGATACCCATACCGATACCCATACCGATACCCATACCGATACGCATGCCGATAACCATACCGATATCGATACCGGTACCGATACCGATACTCTTACCGATACTCATACCGATGCCCATACCGATACCCATACCGATACGCATGCCGATAACCATACCGATATCGATACCGATACGGATACCCATACCCATACCCATACCGATACCCATTCCGATACCCATACCGATACCCATACCGATACCCATACCAATACCCATACCGATACCCATGTTGATGCCCATACCGATACCCATGCCGATACCCATATCAATACCCATACCGATACCCATACCGATACCCATACCGATACCCATACCGATACCCATACCGATACCCATACCGATACCCATACCGATACCCATACCGATACCGATAACGATACTCTTACCGATATCGACACAGATACGCACACCGATACCCATAGCGATACCCATACCGATACCCATACCGATACCCATACCGATACCCATACCGATACCCATACCGATACCCATACCTATACCCATACCGATACCCATACCGATACCCATACCGATGCCCATACCGATACCCATACCGATACGCATGCCGATAACCATACCGATATCGATACCGATACGGATACCGATACTCTTACCGATACCGATACAGATATTTACACCGATACACCTATCGATACCCATATCAATACCGATACCCATATCAATACCGATACCGACACTCCTACCGTTACCCATACCGATACCCATACCGATACCCATACCGATACCCATACCGATACGCATGCCGATAACCATACCGATATCGATACCGATACCGATACCGATACTCTTACCGATACCGATACAGATATTTACACCGATACACCTACCGATACCCATATCAATACCGATACCCATATCAATACCGATACCGACACTCCTACCGATACCCACACCGATACCCATACCGATACCCATACCGATACCCATACCGATACCCATACCGATACCCATAACGATACGCATACCGATACCCATACCAGTACCCATACCGATACCCATGCCGATACCCATACCGATACCCATACCGATACCCATACCGATACCCATACCGATACCCATACCGATACCCATACCGATACCCATACCGATACCCATACCGATACGCATGCCGATAACCATACCGATATCGATACCGATACCGATACCGATACTCTTACCGATACCGATACAGATATTTACACCGATACACCTACCGATACCCATATCAATACCGATACCCATATCAATACCGATACCGACACTCCTACCGATACCCATACCGATACCCATACCGATACCCATACCGAAACCCATACAGATACCCATACCGATACCCATAACGATACCCATGCCGATACCCATACCGGAACCCATACCGATACCCATGCCGATACCGATACCGATACCCATACTCTTACCCATACCGATTCCGACACCGATACCGATACCGATAATGGTACCGATACTCTTACCGATACTCCTACCGATACCCATATCGATACCGATACTCTTACCGATACCGATACTCTTACTGCTACCGATACAGATACTCACACCGATACCCATACCGACACTCTTACCGATACCCATACCGATACACCTACCGATACCCATACCGATACCGATACGGATACCGATATCGATACCGATACCGATACCGATACTCTTACCGATACCGATACAGATATTTACACCGATACACCTACCGATACTCCTACCGATACCCATATCAATACCGATACCGATACCCATACCGATACCCATACCGATACCCATACCGATACCGATAACCATACTCTTACCGATACCGACACAGATACTCACACCGATACCCATACCGATACCCATACCGATACCCATACCGATACCCATACCGATACCCATACCGATACCGATACAGATATTTACCCCGATACACCTACCGATACTCCTACCGATACCCATATCAATACCGATACCGACACACCTACCGATACCCATACCGATACCAATACCGATACCCATACCGATACCCATACCGATACCCACACCGATACCCATACCGAAACCCATACCGATACCCATACCGATACCCATACCGATACCCATACCGATACCCATACCAATACCCATACCGATACGCATGCCGATAACCATACCGATATCGATACCGATACCGATACCGATACTCTTACCGATACCGATACAGATACTCACACCGATACAAATACCGACACTCTTACCGATACCCATACCGATACCCATACCGATACCCATACCGATACCCATACCGATACCCATACCGAAACCCATACCGATACCCATACCGATACCCATACCGATACTCATACCGATACCCATACCGATACCCATACCGATACCCATACCGATACCCATACCGATACGCATGCCGATAACCATACTGATATCGATACCGATACCGATACCGATACTCTTACCGATACTCCTACCGATACCCATATCGATACCGATACCCCTACCGATACCCATATCGATACCGATACCCACATCGATACCCATACAGATATTTACACCGATACACCTACCGATACTCCTACCGATACCCATATCAATACCGACACCGATACCCATACCGACACCCATACCGATACCGATACCGATACCGATACCCATACCGACACCCATACCGATACCGATAACGATACTCTTACCGATACCGACACAGATACTCACACCGATGCCCATAGCGATACCCATACCGATACCGATAACGATACTCTTACCGATACCGACACAGATACTCACACCGATACCCATAGCGATACCCATGCCGATACCCATACCGATACCCATACCGATACCCATACCGATACCCATACCGATACCCATACCGATACCCATACCGATACCCATACCGATACGCATGCCGATAACCATACCGATATCGATACCGATACCGATACCGATACCCATACCGATACTCATACCGATACCCATATCTATACCGATACCCACATCGATACCGATACCGATACCGATACTCTTACCGATACCGATACAGATATTTACACCGATACACCTACCGATACTCCTACCGATACCAATACCAATACCCATACCCATACCCATGCCGACACCCATACCGATACCCATGCCGATACCCATACCAATACCCATACCGATACACATACCGATACCCATACCGATACCGATAACGATACTCTTACCGATACCGTTACCGATACTCTTACCGATACCGATACAGATACTCACAGCGATACCCATACCGACACTCTTACCGATACCCATACCGATACCCATACCGATACCCATACCGATACCGATAACGATACTCTTACCGATATCGACACAGATACGCACACCGATACCCATAGCGATACCCATACCGATACCCATACCGATACCCATACCGATACCCATACCTATACCCATACCGATACCCATACCGATATCCATACCGATACCCATACCGATACACATACCGATACCCATACCGATACCCATACCGATACGCATGCCGATAACCATACCGATATCGATAACGGTACCGATACCGATACTCTTACCGATACTCATACCGATGCCCATACCGATACCCATACCGATACGCATGCCGATAACCATACCGATATCGATACCGATACGGATACCCATACCCATACCCATACCGATACCCATTCCGATACCCATACCGATACCCATACCGATACCCATACCAATACCCATACCGATACCCATGCCGATGCCCATACCGATACCCATGCCGATACCCATATCAATACACATACCGATACCCATACCGATACCCAAACCGATACCCATACCGATACCCATACCGATACCCATACCGATACCCATACCGATACCGATAACGATACTCTTACCGATATCGACACAGATACGCACACCGATACCCATAGCGATACCCATACCGATACCCATACCGATACCCATACCGATACCCATACCTATACCCATACCGATACCCATACCGATATCCATACCGATACCCATACCGATACCCATACCGATACCCATACCGATACCCATACCGATACGCATGCCGATAACCATACCGATATCGATACCGGTACCGATACCGATACTCTTACCGATACTCATACCGATGCCCATACCGATACCCATACCGATACGCATGCCGATAACCATACCGATATCGATACCGATACGGATACCGATACTCTTACCGATACCGATACAGATATTTACACCGATACACCTACCGATACCCATATCAATACCGATACCCATATCAATACCGATACCGACACTCCTACCGATACCCATACCGATACCCATACCGATACCCATACCGATACCCATACCGATACGCATGCCGATAACCATACCGATATCGATACCGATACCGATACCGATACTCTTACCGATACCGATACAGATATTTACACCGATACACCTACCGATACCCATATCAATACCGATACCGACACTCCTACCGATACCCACACCGATACCCATACCGATACCCATACCGATACCCATACCGATACCCATACCGATACCCATACCGATACCCATAACGATATGCATACCGATACCCATACCAGTACCCATACCGATACCCATGCCGATACCCATACCGATACCCATACCGATACCCATACCGATACCCATACCGATACCCATACCGATACCTATACCGATACCCATACCGATACCCATACCGATACGCATGCCGATAACCATACCGATATCGATACCGATACCGATACCGATACTCTTACCGATACCGATACAGATATTTACACCGATACACCTACCGATACCCAAATCAATACCGATACCCATATCAATACCGATACCGACACTCCTACCGATACCCATACCGATACCCATACCGATACCCATACCGAAACCCATACAGATACCCATACCGATACCCATAACGATACGCATACCGATACCCATACCAGTACCCATACCGATACCCATGCCGATACCGATACCGATACCCATACTCTTACCCATACCGATTCCGACACCGATACCGATACCGATAATGGTACCGATACTCTTACCGATACTCCTACCGATACCCATATCGATACCGATACTCTTACCGATACCGATACTCTTACTGCTACCGATACAGATACTCACACCGATACCCATACCGACACTCTTACCGATACCCATACCGATACCCATGCCGATACCCATACCGATACCGATACGGATACCGATATCGATACCGATACCGATACCGATACTCTTACCGATACCGATACAGATATTTACACCGATACACCTACCGATACTCCTACCGATACCCATATCAATACCGATACCGATACCCATACCGATACCCATACCGATACCCATACCGATACCGATAACCATACTCTTACCGATACCGACACAGATACTCACACCGATACCCATACCGATACCCATACCGATACCCATACCGATACCGATACAGATATTTACCCCGATACACCTACCGATACTCCTACCGATACCCATATCAATACCGATACCGACACACCTACCGATACCCATACCGATACCAATACCGATACCCATACCGATACCCATACCGATACCCACACCGATACCCATACCGATACCCATACCGATACCCATACCGATACCCATACCGATACCCATACCAATACCCATACCGATACGCATGCCGATAACCATACCGATATCGATACCGATACCGATACCGATACTCTTACCGATACCGATACAGATACTCACACCGATACAAATACCGACACTCTTACCGATACCCATACCGATACCCATACCGATACCCATACCGATACCCATACCGATACCCATACCGATACCCATACCAATACCCATACCGTTACCCATACCGATACCCATACCGATACCCATACCGATACCGATAACGATACTCTTACCGATATCGACACAGATACGCACACCGATACCCATAGCGATACCCATACCGATACCCATACCGATACCCATACCGATACCCATACCGATACCCATACCGATACCCATACCGATACCCATACCGATACCCATACCGATACACATACCGATACCCATACCGATACCCATACCGATACAGATACCGATACCCATACCGATACCCATACCGATACCCATACCGATACCCAAACCGATACCCATACCGATACCCATACCGATACGCATGCCGATAATCATACCGATATCGATACCGAAACCCATACCGATACCCATACCGATACCCATAACGATACGCATACCGATACCCATACCAGTACCCATACCGATACCCATGCCGATACCGATACCGATACCGATACTCTTACCGATACTCATACCGATACCCATATCGATACCGATACCCACATCGATACCGATACCGATACCGATACTCTTACCGATACCAATACCAATACCCATACCGATACCGATACAGATACTCACACCGATACAAATACCGACACTCTTACCGATACCCATACCGATACCCATACCGATACCCATACCGATACCCATACCGATACCCATACCGAAACCCATACCGATACCCATACCGATACCCATACCGATACCCACACCGATACCCATACGGATACGCATGCCGATAACCATACCGATATCGATACCGATACCGATACCGATACTCTTACCGATACTCCTACCGATACCCATATCGATACCGATACCCACATCGATACCGATACACCTACCGATACTCCTACCGATACCAATACCAATACCGATACCGATACCCATACCGACACCCATACCGATACCGATACCGATACCGATACCCATACCGACACCCATACCGATACCGATAACGATACTCTTACCGATACCGACACAGATACTCACACCGATACCCATAGCGGTACCCATACCGATACCGATAACGATACTCTTACCGATACCGACACAGATACTCACACCGATACCCATAGCGATACCCATACCGATACCCATACCGATACCCATACCGATACCCATACCGATACCCATACCGATACCCATACCGATACGCATGCCGATAACCATACCGATATCGATACCGATACCGATACCGATACTCTTACCGATACCGATACAGATATTTACACCGATACACCTACCGATACTCCTACCGATACCAATACCAATACCCATACCGATACCCATGCCGACACCCATACCGATACCCGTGCCGATACCCATACCAATACCCATACCGATACCCATACCGATACCCATACCGATACCCATACCGATACCGATAACGATACTCTTACCGATATCGACACAGATACGCACACCGATACCCATAGCGATACCCATACCGATACCCATACCGATACCCATACCGATACCCATACCGATACCCATACCGATACCCATACCGATACCCATACCGATACCCATACCGATACACAAACCGATACCCATACCGATACCCATACCGATACAGATACCGATACCCATACCGATACCCATACCGATACCCATACCGATACCCATACCGATACGCATGCCGATAACCATACCGATATCGATACCGAAACCCATACCGATACCCATACCGATACCCATAACGATACGCATACCGATACCCATACCAGTACCCATACCGATACCCATGCCGATACCGATACCGATACCGATACTCTTACCGATACCCATACCGATACCCATACCGATACCCATACCGATACCCATACCGATACCGATACGGATACCGATATCGATACCGATACCGATACCGATACTCTTACCGATACCGATACAGATATTTACACCGATACACCTACCGATACTCCTACCGATACCCATATCAATACCGATACCGATACCCATACCGATACCCATACCGATACCCATACCGATACCGATAACCATACTCTTACCGATACCGACACAGATACTCACACCGATACCCATAGCGATACCCATGCCGATACCCATACCGATACCCATACCGATACCCATACCGATACCCATACCGATACCCATACCGATACCCATATCGATACCCATGCCGATACCCATACCGATACTCATACCGATACTCTTACCGATACCGATACCGATACAGATATTTACACCGATACACCTACCGATACTCCTACCGATACCCATATCGATACCGATACCGATACCCATACCGATACACCTACCGATACTCCTACCGATACCCATATCGATACCGATACCGATACCCATACCGATACCCATACCGATACCCATACCAATACCCATACCGATACCCATGCCGATACCCATACCGATACCCATACCGATACCGATATCGATACTCTTACCGATACCGTTACCGATACTCTTACCGATACCGATACAGATACTCACAGCGATACCCATACCGACACTCTGACCGATACCCATACCGATACCCATACCAATACCCATACCGATACCGATAACGATACTCTTACCGATATCGACACAGATACGCACACCGATACCCATACCAGTACCCATACCGATACCCATGCCGATACCGATACCGATACCCATACTCTTACCCATACCGATTCCGACACCGATACCGATACCGATAATGGTACCGATACTCTTACCGATACTCCTACCGATACCCATATCGATACCGATACTCTTACCGATACCGGTACTCTTACTGCTACCGATACAGATACTCACACCGATACCCATACCGACACTCTTACCGATACCCATGCCGATACCCATGCCGATACCCATACCGATACCGATACGGATACCGATATCGATACCGATACCGATACCGATACTCTTACCGATACCGATACAGATATTTACACCGATACACCTACCGATACTCCTACCGATACCCATATCAATACCGATACCGATACCCATACCGATACCCATACCGATACCGATAACCATACTCTTACCGATACCGACACAGATACTCACACCGATACCCATACCGATACCCATACCGATACCCATACCGATACCCATACCGATACCCATACCTATACCGATACAGATATTTACACCGATACACCTACCGATACTCCTACCGATACCCATATCAATACCGATACCGTCACACCTACCGATACCCATACCGATACCAATACCGATACCCATACCGATACCCATACCGATACCCACACCGATACCCATACCGAAACCCATACCGATACCCATACCGATACCCATACCGATACCCATACCGATACCCATACCGATACCCATACCGAAACCCATACCGATACCCATACCGATACCCATACCGATACCCATACCGATACCGATACCGATACCCATACCGACACCCATACCGATACCGATAACGATACTCTTACCGATACCGACACAGATACTCACACCGATACCCATAGCGATACACATGCCGATACCCATACCGATACCCATACCGATACCCATACCGATACCCATACCGATACCCATACCGATACCCATACCGATACCCATACCGATACGCATGCCCATAACCATACCGATATCGATACCGATACCGATACCGATACTCTTACCGATTCTCATACCGATACCCATATCTATACCGATACCCACATCGATACCGATACCCATACCGATACCCATACCGATACCCATACCGATACCCATACCGATACGCATGCCGATAACCATACCGATATCGATAACGGTACCGATACCGATACTCTTACCGATACTCATACCGATGCCCATACCGATACCCATACCGATACGCATGCCGATAACCATACCGATATCGATACCGATACGGATACCCATACCCATACCCATACCGATACCCATTCCGATACCCATACCGATACCCATACCGATACCCATACCAATACCCATACCGATACCCATACCGATACGCATGCCGATAACCATACTGATATCGATACCGATACCGATACCGATACTCTTACCGATACTCCTACCGATACCCATATCGATACCGATACCCCTACCGATACCCATATCGATACCGATACCCACATCGATACCCATACAGATATTTACACCGATACACCTACCGATACTCCTACCGATACCCATATCAATACCGACACCGATACCCATACCGACACCCATACCGATACCGATACCGATACCGATACCCATACCGACACCCATACCGATACCGATAACGATACTCTTACCGATACCGACACAGATACTCACACCGATGCCCATAGCGATACCCATACCGATACCGATAACGATACTCTTACCGATACCGACACAGATACTCACACCGATACCCATAGCGATACCCATGCCGATACCCATACCGATACCCATACCGATACCCATACCGATACCCATACCGATACCCATACCGATACCCATACCGATACGCATGCCGATAACCATACCGATATCGATACCGATACCGATACCGATACCCATACCGATACTCATACCGATACCCATATCTATACCGATACCCACATCGATACCGATACCGATACCGATACTCTTACCGATACCGATACAGATATTTACACCGATACACCTACCGATACTCCTACCGATACCAATACCAATACCCATACCCATACCCATGCCGACACCCATACCGATACCCATGCCGATACCCATACCAATACCCATACCGATACACATACCGATACCCATACCGATACCGATAACGATACTCTTACCGATACCGTTACCGATACTCTTACCGATACCGATACAGATACTCACAGCGATACCCATACCGACACTCTTACCGATACCCATACCGATACCCATACCGATACCCATACCGATACCGATAACGATACTCTTACCGATATCGACACAGATACGCACACCGATACCCATAGCGATACCCATACCGATACCCATACCGATACCCATACCGATACCCATACCTATACCCATACCGATACCCATACCGATATCCATACCGATACCCATACCGATACACATACCGATACCCATACCGATACCCATACCGATACGCATGCCGATAACCATACCGATATCGATAACGGTACCGATACCGATACTCTTACCGATACTCATACCGATGCCCATACCGATACCCATACCGATACGCATGCCGATAACCATACCGATATCGATACCGATACGGATACCCATACCCATACCCATACCGATACCCATTCCGATACCCATACCGATACCCATACCGATACCCATACCAATACCCATACCGATACCCATGCCGATGCCCATACCGATACCCATGCCGATACCCATATCAATACCCATACCGATACCCATACCGATACCCATACCGATACCCATACCGATACCCATACCGATACCCATACCGATACCCATACCGATACCCATACCGATACCGATAACGATACTCTTACCGATATCGACACAGATACGCACACCGATACCCATAGCGATACCCATACCGATACCCATACCGATACCCATACCGATACCCATACCTATACCCATACCGATACCCATACCGATATCCATACCGATACCCATACCGATACCCATACCGATACCCATACCGATACCCATACCGATACGCATGCCGATAACCATACCGATATCGATACCGGTACCGATACCGATACTCTTACCGATACTCATACCGATGCCCATACCGATACCCATACCGATACGCATGCCGATAACCATACCGATATCGATACCGATACGGATACCGATACTCTTACCGATACCGATACACCTACCGATACCCATATCAATACCGATACCCATATCAATACCGATACCGACACTCCTACCGATACCCATACCGATACCCATACCGATACCCATACCGATACCCATACCGATACGCATGCCGATAACCATACCGATATCGATACCGATACCGATACCGATACTCTTACCGATACCGATACAGATATTTACACCGATACACCTACCGATACCCATATCAATACCGATACCGACACTCCTACCGATACCCACACCGATACCCATACCGATACCCATACCGATACCCATACCGATACCCATACCGATACCCATAACGATACGCATACCGATACCCATACCAGTACCCATACCGATACCCATGCCGATACCCATACCGATACCCATACCGATACCCATACCGATACCCATACCGATACCCATACCGATACCCATACCGATACCCATACCGATACCCATACCGATACCCGTGCCGATACCCATACCAATACCCATACCGATACCCATACCGATACCCACACCGATACCCATACCGAAACCCATACCGATACCCATACCGATACCCATACCGATACCCATACCGATACCCATACCAATACCCATACCGATACGCATGCCGATAACCATACCGATATCGATACCGATACCGATACCGATACTCTTACCGATACCGATACAGATACTCACACCGATACAAATACCGACACTCTTACCGATACCCATACCGATACCCATACCGATACCCATACCGATACCCATACCGATACCCGTGCCGATACCCATACCAATACCCATACCGATACCCATACCGATACCCATACCGATACCCATACCGATACCGATAACGATACTCTTACCGATATCGACACAGATACGCACACCGATACCCATAGCGATACCCATACCGATACCCATACCGATACCCATACCGATACCCATACCGATACCCATACCGATACCCATACCGATACCCATACCGATACCCATACCGATACACATACCGATACCCATACCGATACCCATACCGATACAGATACCGATACCCATACCGATACCCATACCGATACCCATACCGATACCCAAACCGATACCCATACCGATACCCATACCGATACGCATGCCGATAATCATACCGATATCGATACCGAAACCCATACCGATACCCATACCGATACCCATAACGATACGCATACCGATACCCATACCAGTACCCATACCGATACCCATGCCGATACCGATACCGATACCGATACTCTTACCGATACTCATACCGATACCCATATCGATACCGATACCCACATCGATACCGATACCGATACCGATACTCTTACCGATACCGTTACCGATACTCTTACCGATACCGATACAGATACTCACACCGATACAAATACCGACACTCTTACCGATACCCATACCGATACCCATACCGATACCCATACCGATACCCATACCGATACCCATACCGAAACCCATACCGATACCCATATCGATACCCATGCCGATACCCATACCGATACTCATACCGATACTCTTACCGATACCGATACCGATACAGATATTTACACCGATACACCTACCGATACTCATACCGATACCCATACCGATACCCATACCGATACCGATAACGATACTCTTACCGATACCGACACAGATACTCACACCGATACCCATAGCGATACCCATGCCGATACCCATACCGATACCCATACCGATACCCATACCGATACCCATACCGATACCCATACCGATACCCATATCGATACCCATGCCGATACCCATACCGATACTCATACCGATACTCTTACCGATACCGATACCGATACAGATATTTACACCGATACACCTACCGATACTCCTACCGATACCCATATCGATACCGATACCGATACCCATACCGATACACCTACCGATACTCCTACCGATACCCATATCGATACCGATACCGATACCGATACCCATACCGATACCCATACCGATACCCATACCAATACCCATACCGATACCCATGCCGATACCCATACCGATACCCATACCGATACCGATATCGATACTCTTACCGATACCGTTACCGATACTCTTACCGATACCGATACAGATACTCACAGCGATACCCATACCGACACTCTGTCCGATACCCATACCGATACCCATACCAATACCCATACCGATACCGATAACGATACTCTTACCGATATCGACACAGATACGCACACCGATACCCATACCAGTACCCATACCGATACCCATGCCGATACCGATACCGATACCCATACTCTTACCCATACCGATTCCGACACCGATACCGATACCGATAATGGTACCGATACTCTTACCGATACTCCTACCGATACCCATATCGATACCGATACTCTTACCGATACCGGTACTCTTACTGCTACCGATACAGATACTCACACCGATACCCATACCGACACTCTTACCGATACCCATGCCGATACCCATGCCGATACCAATACCGATACCCATACCGATACCCATACCGATACCCACACCGATACCCATACCGAAACCCATACCGATACCCATACCGATACCCATACCGATACCCATACCGATACCCATACCGATACCCATACCGAAACCCATACCGATACCCATACCGATACCCATACCGATACCCATACCGATACCGATACCGATACCCATACCGACACCCATAACGATACTCTTACCGATACCGACACAGATACTCACACCGATACCCATAGCGATACCCATGCCGATACCCATACCGATACCGATACCGATACTCTTACCGATACCGATACAGATATTTACACCGATACACCTACCGATACTCCTACCGATACCAATACCAATACCCATACCCATACCCATGCCGACACCCATACCGATACCCATGCCGATACCCATACCAATACCCATACCGATACACATACCGATACCCATACCGATACCGATAACGATACTCTTACCGATACCGTTACCGATACTCTTACCGATACCGATACAGATACTCACAGCGATACCCATACCGACACTCTTACCGATACCCATACCGATACCCATACCGATACCCATACCGATACCGATAACGATACTCTTACCGATATCGACACAGATACGCACACCGATACCCATAGCGATACCCATACCGATACCCATACCGATACCCATACCGATACCCATACCTATACCCATACCGATACCCATACCGATATCCATACCGATACCCATACCGATACACATACCGATACCCATACCGATACCCATACCGATACGCATGCCGATAACCATACCGATATCGATAACGGTACCGATACCGATACTCTTACCGATACTCATACCGATGCCCATACCGATACCCATACCGATACGCATGCCGATAACCATACCGATATCGATACCGATACGGATACCCATACCCATACCCATACCGATACCCATTCCGATACCCATACCGATACCCATACCGATACCCATACCAATACCCATACCGATACCCATGCCGATGCCCATACCGATACCCATGCCGATACCCATATCAATACACATACCGATACCCATACCGATACCCATACCGATACCCATACCGATACCCATACCGATACCCATACCGATACCCATACCGATACCGATAACGATACTCTTACCGATATCGACACAGATACGCACACCGATACCCATAGCGATACCCATACCGATACCCATACCGATACCCATACCGATACCCATACCTATACCCATACCGATACCCATACCGATACCCATACCGATACCCATACCGATACCCATACCGATACCCATACCGATACCCATACCGATACGCATGCCGATAACCATACCGATATCGATACCGGTACCGATACCGATACTCTTACCGATACTCATACCGATGCCCATACCGATACCCATACCGATACGCATGCCGATAACCATACCGATATCGATACCGATACGGATACCGATACTCTTACCGATACCGATACAGATATTTACACCGATACACCTACCGATACCCATATCAATACCGATACCCATATCAATACCGATACCGACACTCCTACCGATACCCATACCGATACCCATACCGATACCCATACCGATACCCATACCGATACGCATGCCGATAACCATACCGATATCGATACCGATACCGATACCGATACTCTTACCGATACCGATACAGATATTTACACCGATACACCTACCGATACCCATATCAATACCGATACCGACACTCCTACCGATACCCACACCGATACCCATACCGATACCCATACCGATACCCATACCGATACCCATACCGATACCCATACCGATACCCATAACGATATGCATACCGATACCCATACCAGTACCCATACCGATACCCATGCCGATACCCATACCGATACCCATACCGATACCCATACCGATACCCATACCGATACCCATACCGATACCCATACCGATACCCATACCGATACCCATACCGATACGCATGCCGATAACCATACCGATATCGATACCGATACCGATACCGATACTCTTACCGATACCGATACAGATATTTACACCGATACACCTACCGATACCCAAATCAATACCGATACCCATATCAATACCGATACCGACACTCCTACCGATACCCATACCGATACCCATACCGATACCCATACCGAAACCCATACAGATACCCATACCGATACCCATAACGATACGCATACCGATACCCATACCAGTACCCATACCGATACCCATGCCGATACCGATACCGATACCCATACTCTTACCCATACCGATTCCGACACCGATACCGATACCGATAATGGTACCGATACTCTTACCGATACTCCTACCGATACCCATATCGATACCGATACTCTTACCGATACCGATACTCTTACTGCTACCGATACAGATACTCACACCGATACCCATACCGACACTCTTACCGATACCCATACCGATACCCATGCCGATACCCATACCGATACCGATACGGATACCGATATCGATACCGATACCGATACCGATACTCTTACCGATACCGATACAGATATTTACACCGATACACCTACCGATACTCCTACCGATACCCATATCAATACCGATACCGATACCCATACCGATACCCATACCGATACCCATACCGATACCGATAACCATACTCTTACCGATACCCATACCGATACCCATACCGATACCCATACCGATACCGATACAGATATTTACCCCGATACACCTACCGATACTCCTACCGATACCCATATCAATACCGATACCGACACACCTACCGATACCCATACCGATACCAATACCGATACCCATACCGATACCCATACCGATACCCACACCGATACCCATACCGATACCCATACCGATACCCATACCGATACCCATACCGATACCCATACCAATACCCATACCGATACGCATGCCGATAACCATACCGATATCGATACCGATACCGATACCGATACTCTTACCGATACCGATACAGATACTCACACCGATACAAATACCGACACTCTTACCGATACCCATACCGATACCCATACCGATACCCATACCGATACCCATACCGATACCCATACCGATACCCATACCAATACCCATACCGTTACCCATACCGATACCCATACCGATACCCATACCGATACCGATAACGATACTCTTACCGATATCGACACAGATACGCACACCGATACCCATAGCGATACCCATACCGATACCCATACCGATACCCATACCGATACCCATACCGATACCCATACCGATACCCATACCGATACCCATACCGATACCCATACCGATACACATACCGATACCCATACCGATACCCATACCGATACAGATACCGATACCCATACCGATACCCATACCGATACCCATACCGATACCCAAACCGATACCCATACCGATACCCATACCGATACGCATGCCGATAATCATACCGATATCGATACCGAAACCCATACCGATACCCATACCGATACCCATAACGATACGCATACCGATACCCATACCAGTACCCATACCGATACCCATGCCGATACCGATACCGATACCGATACTCTTACCGATACTCATACCGATACCCATATCGATACCGATACCCACATCGATACCGATACCGATACCGATACTCTTACCGATACCGTTACCGATACTCTTACCGATACCGATACAGATACTCACACCGATACAAATACCGACACTCTTACCGATACCCATACCGATACCCATACCGATACCCATACCGATACCCATACCGATACCCATACCGAAACCCATACCGATACCCATACCGATACCCATACCGATACCCACACCGATACCCATACGGATACGCATGCCGATAACCATACCGATATCGATACCGATACCGATACCGATACTCTTACCGATACTCCTACCGATACCCATATCGATACCGATACCCACATCGATACCGATACACCTACCGATACTCCTACCGATAACCATATCAATACCGATACCGATACCCATACCGACACCCATACCGATACCGATACCGATACCGATACCCATACCGACACCCATACCGATACCGATAACGATACTCTTACCGATACCGACACAGATACTCACACCGATACCCATAGCGGTACCCATACCGATACCGATAACGATACTCTTACCGATACCGACACAGATACTCACACCGATACCCATAGCGATACCCATACCGATACCCATACCGATACCCATACCGATACCCATACCGATACCCATACCGATACCCATACCGATACGCATGCCGATAACCATACCGATATCGATACCGATACCGATACCGATACTCTTACCGATACCGATACAGATATTTACACCGATACACCTACCGATACTCCTACCGATACCAATACCAATACCCATACCGATACCCATGCCGACACCCATACCGATACCCGTGCCGATACCCATACCAATACCCATACCGATACCCATACCGATACCCATACCGATACCCATACCGATACCGATAACGATACTCTTACCGATATCGACACAGATACGCACACCGATACCCATAGCGATACCCATACCGATACCCATACCGATACCCATACCGATACCCATACCGATACCCATACCGATACCCATACCGATACCCATACCGATACCCATACCGATACACAAACCGATACCCATACCGATACCCATACCGATACAGATACCGATACCCATACCGATACCCATACCGATACCCATACCGATACCCATACCGATACGCATGCCGATAACCATACCGATATCGATACCGAAACCCATACCGATACCCATACCGATACCCATAACGATACGCATACCGATACCCATACCAGTACCCATACCGATACCCATGCCGATACCGATACCGATACCGATACTCTTACCGATACCCATACCGATACCCATACCGATACCCATACCGATACCCATACCGATACCGATACGGATACCGATATCGATACCGATACCGATACCGATACTCTTACCGATACCGATACAGATATTTACACCGATACACCTACCGATACTCCTACCGATACCCATATCAATACCGATACCGATACCCATACCGATACCCATACCGATACCCATACCGATACCGATAACCATACTCTTACCGATACCGACACAGATACTCACACCGATACCCATAGCGATACCCATGCCGATACCCATACCGATACCCATACCGATACCCATACCGATACCCATACCGATACCCATACCGATACCCATATCGATACCCATGCCGATACCCATACCGATACTCATACCGATACTCTTACCGATACCGAAACCGATACAGATATTTACACCGATACACCTACCGATACTCCTACCGATACCCATATCGATACCGATACCGATACCCATACCGATACACCTACCGATACTCCTACCGATACCCATATCGATACCGATACCGATACCCATACCGATACCCATACCGATACCCATACCAATACCCATACCGATACCCATGCCGATACCCATACCGATACCCATACCGATACCGATATCGATACTCTTACCGATACCGTTACCGATACTCTTACCGATAACGATACAGATACTCACAGCGATACCCATACCGACACTCTGACCGATACCCATACCGATACCCATACCAATACCCATACCGATACCGATAACGATACTCTTACCGATATCGACACAGATACGCACACCGATACCCATACCAGTACCCATACCGATACCCATGCCGATACCGATACCGATACCCATACTCTTACCCATACCGATTCCGACACCGATACCGATACCGATAATGGTACCGATACTCTTACCGATACTCCTACCGATACCCATATCGATACCGATACTCTTACCGATACCGGTACTCTTACTGCTACCGATACAGATACTCACACCGATACCCATACCGACACTCTTACCGATACCCATGCCGATACCCATGCCGATACCCATACCGATACCGATACGGATACCGATATCGATACCGATACCGATACCGATACTCTTACCGATACCGATACAGATATTTACACCGATACACCTACCGATACTCCTACCGATACCCATATCAATACCGATACCGATACCCATACCGATACCCATACCGATACCGATAACCATACTCTTACCGATACCGACACAGATACTCACACCGATACCCATACCGATACCCATACCGATACCCATACCGATACCCATACCGATACCCATACCTATACCGATACAGATATTTACACCGATACACCTACCGATACTCCTACCGATACCCATATCAATACCGATACCGTCACACCTACCGATACCCATACCGATACCAATACCGATACCCATACCGATACCCATACCGATACCCACACCGATACCCATACCGAAACCCATACCGATACCCATACCGATACCCATACCGATACCCATACCGATACCCATACCGATACCCATACCGAAACCCATACCGATACCCATACCGATACCCATACCGATACCCATACCGATACCGATACCGATACCCATACCGACACCCATACCGATACCGATAACGATACTCTTACCGATACCGACACAGATACTCACACCGATACCCATAGCGATACACATGCCGATACCCATACCGATACCCATACCGATACCCATACCGATACCCATACCGATACCCATACCGATACCCATACCGATACCCATACCGATACGCATGCCCATAACCATACCGATATCGATACCGATACCGATACCGATACTCTTACCGATTCTCATACCGATACCCATATCTATACCGATACCCACATCGATAACGATACCCATACCGATACCCACACCGATACCCATACCGATACCCATACCGATACGCATGCCGATAACCATACCGATATCGATAACGGTACCGATACCGATACTCTTACCGATACTCATACCGATGCCCATACCGATACCCATACCGATACGCATGCCGATAACCATACCGATATCGATACCGATACGGATACCCATACCCATACCCATACCGATACCCATTCCGATACCCATACCGATACCCATACCGATACCCATACCAATACCCATACCGATACCCATACCGATACGCATGCCGATAACCACACTGATATCGATACCGATACCGATACCGATACTCTTACCGATACTCCTACCGATACCCATATCGATACCGATACCCCTACCGATACCCATATCGATACCGATACCCACATCGATACCCATACAGATATTTACACCGATACACCTACCGATACTCCTACCGATACCCATATCAATACCGACACCGATACCCATACCGACACCCATACCGATACCGATACCGATACCGATACCCATACCGACACCCATACCGATACCGATAACGATACTCTTACCGATACCGACACAGATACTCACACCGATGCCCATAGCGATACCCATACCGATACCGATAACGATACTCTTACCGATACCGACACAGATACTCACACCGATACCCATAGCGATACCCATGCCGATACCCATACCGATACCCATACCGATACCCATACCGATACCCATACCGATACCCATACCGATACCCATACCGATACGCATGCCGATAACCATACCGATATCGATACCGATACCGATACCGATACCCTTACCGATACTCATACCGATACCCATATCTATACCGATACCCACATCGATACCGATACCGATACCGATACTCTTACCGATACCGATACAGATATTTACACCGATACACCTACCGATACTCCTACCGATACCAATACCAATACCCATACCCATACCCATGCCGACACCCATACCGATACCCATGCCGATACCCATACCAATACCCATACCGATACACATACCGATACCCATACCGATACCGATAACGATACTCTTACCGATACCGTTACCGATACTCTTACCGATACCGATACAGATACTCACAGCGATACCCATACCGACACTCTTACCGATACCCATACCGATACCCATACCGATACCCATACCGATACCGATAACGATACTCTTACCGATATCGACACAGATACGCACACCGATACCCATAGCGATACCCATACCGATACCCATACCGATACCCATACCGATACCCATACCTATACCCATACCGATACCCATACCGATATCCATACCGATACCCATACCGATACACATACCGATACCCATACCGATACCCATACCGATACGCATGCCGATAACCATACCGATATCGATAACGGTACCGATACCGATACTCTTACCGATACTCATACCGATGCCCATACCGATACCCATACCGATACGCATGCCGATAACCATACCGATATCGATACCGATACGGATACCCATACCCATACCCATACCGATACCCATTCCGATACCCATACCGATACCCATACCGATACCCATACCAATACCCATACCGATACCCATGCCGATGCCCATACCGATACCCATGCCGATACCCATATCAATACCCATACCGATACCCATACCGATACCCATACCGATACCCATACCGATACCCATACCGATACCCATACCGATACCCATACCGATACCCATACCGATACCGATAACGATACTCTTACCGATATCGACACAGATACGCACACCGATACCCATAGCGATACCCATACCGATACCCATACCGATACCCATACCGATACCCATACCTATACCCATACCGATACCCATACCGATATCCATACCGATACCCATACCGATACCCATACCGATACCCATACCGATACCCATACCGATACGCATGCCGATAACCATACCGATATCGATACCGGTACCGATACCGATACTCTTACCGATACTCATACCGATGCCCATACCGATACCCATACCGATACGCATGCCGATAACCATACCGATATCGATACCGATACGGATACCGATACTCTTACCGATACCGATACACCTACCGATACCCATATCAATACCGATACCCATATCAATACCGATACCGACACTCCTACCGATACCCATACCGATACCCATACCGATACCCATACCGATACCCATACCGATACGCATGCCGATAACCATACCGATATCGATACCGATACCGATACCGATACTCTTACCGATACCGATACAGATATTTACACCGATACACCTACCGATACCCATATCAATACCGATACCGACACTCCTACCGATACCCACACCGATACCCATACCGATACCCATACCGATACCCATACCGATACCCATACCGATACCCATAACGATACGCATACCGATACCCATACCAGTACCCATACCGATACCCATGCCGATACCCATACCGATACCCATACCGATACCCATACCGATACCCATACCGATACCCATACCGATACCCATACCGATACCCATACCGATACCCATACCGATACCCGTGCCGATACCCATACCAATACCCATACCGATACCCATACCGATACCCACACCGATACCCATACCGAAACCCATACCGATACCCATACCGATACCCATACCGATACCCATACCGATACCCATACCAATACCCATACCGATACGCATGCCGATAACCATACCGATATCGATACCGATACCGATACCGATACTCTTACCGATACCGATACAGATACTCACACCGATACAAATACCGACACTCTTACCGATACCCATACCGATACCCATACCGATACCCATACCGATACCCATACCGATACCCGTGCCGATACCCATACCAATACCCATACCGATACCCATACCGATACCCATACCGATACCCATACCGATACCGATAACGATACTCTTACCGATATCGACACAGATACGCACACCGATACCCATAGCGATACCCATACCGATACCCATACCGATACCCATACCGATACCCATACCGATACCCATACCGATACCCATACCGATACCCATACCGATACCCATACCGATACACATACCGATACCCATACCGATACCCATACCGATACAGATACCGATACCCATACCGATACCCATACCGATACCCATACCGATACCCAAACCGATACCCATACCGATACCCATACCGATACGCATGCCGATAATCATACCGATATCGATACCGAAACCCATACCGATACCCATACCGATACCCATAACGATACGCATACCGATACCCATACCAGTACCCATACCGATACCCATGCCGATACCGATACCGATACCGATACTCTTACCGATACTCATACCGATACCCATATCGATACCGATACCCACATCGATACCGATACCGATTCCGATACTCTTACCGATACCGTTACCGATACTCTTACCGATACCGATACAGATACTCACACCGATACAAATACCGACACTCTTACCGATACCCATACCGATACCCATACCGATACCCATACCGATACCCATACCGATACCCATACCGATACCCATACCGATACCCATATCGATACCCATGCCGATACCCATACCGATACTCATACCGATACTCTTACCGATACCGATACCGATACAGATATTTACACCGATACACCTACCGATACTCATACCGATACCCATACCGATACCCATACCGATACCGATAACCATACTCTTACCGATACCGACACAGATACTCACACCGATACCCATAGCGATACCCATGCCGATACCCATACCGATACCCATACCGATACCCATACCGATACCCATACCGATACCCATACCGATACCCATATCGATACCCATGCCGATACCCATACCGATACTCATACCGATACTCTTACCGATACCGATACCGATACAGATATTTACACCGATACACCTACCGATACTCCTACCGATACCCATATCGATACCGATACCGATACCCATACCGATACACCTACCGATACTCCTACCGATACCCATATCGATACCGATACCGATACCGATACCCATACCGATACCCATACCGATACCCATACCAATACCCATACCGATACCCATGCCGATACCCATACCGATACCCATACCGATACCGATATCGATACTCTTACCGATACCGTTACCGATACTCTTACCGATACCGATACAGATACTCACAGCGATACCCATACCGACACTCTGACCGATACCCATACCGATACCCATACCAATACCCATACCGATACCGATAACGATACTCTTACCGATATCGACACAGATACGCACACCGATACCCATACCAGTACCCATACCGATACCCATGCCGATACCGATACCGATACCCATACTCTTACCCATACCGATTCCGACACCGATACCGATACCGATAATGGTACCGATACTCTTACCGATACTCCTACCGATACCCATATCGATACCGATACTCTTACCGATACCGGTACTCTTACTGCTACCGATACAGATACTCACACCGATACCCATACCGACACTCTTACCGATACCCATGCCGATACCCATGCCGATACCCATACCGATACCCATACCGATACCCATACCGATACCCACACCGATACCCATACCGAAACCCATACCGATACCCATACCGATACCCATACCGATACCCATACCGATACCCATACCGATACCCATACCGAAACCCATACCGATACCCATACCGATACCCATACCGATACCCATACCGATACCGATACCGATACCCATACCGACACCCATACCGATACCGATAACGATACTCTTACCGATACCGACACAGATACTCACACCGATACCCATAGCGATACCCATGCCGATACCCATACCGATACCCATACCGATACCCATACCGATACCCATACCGATACCCATACCGATACCCATACCGATACCCATACCGATACGCATGCCCATAACCATACCGATATCGATACCGATACCGATACCGATACTCTTACCGATTCTCATACCGATACCCATATCTATACCGATACCCACATCGATACCGATACCGATACCGATACCCATACCGATACCCATACCGATACCCATACCGATACGCATGCCGATAACCATACCGATATCGATAACGGTACCGATACCGATACTCTTACCGATACTCATACCGATGCCCATACCGATACCCATACCGATACGCATGCCGATAACCATACCGATATCGATACCGATACGGATACCCATACCCATACCCATACCGATACCCATTCCGATACCCATACCGATACCCATACCGATACCCATACCAATACCCATACCGATACCCATACCGATACGCATGCCGATAACCATACTGATATCGATACCGATACCGATACCGATACTCTTACCGATACTCCTACCGATACCCATATCGATACCGATACCCCTACCGATACCCATATCGATACCGATACCCACATCGATACCCATACAGATATTTACACCGATACACCTACCGATACTCCTACCGATACCCATATCAATACCGACACCGATACCCATACCGACACCCATACCGATACCGATACCGATACCGATACCCATACCGACACCCATACCGATACCGATAACGATACTCTTACCGATACCGACACAGATACTCACACCGATGCCCATAGCGATACCCATACCGATACCGATAACGATACTCTTACCGATACCGACACAGATACTCACACCTATACCCATAGCGATACCCATGCCGATACCCATACCGATACCCATACCGATACCCATACCGATACCCATACCGATACCCATACCGATACCCATACCGATACGCATGCCGATAACCATACCGATATCGATACCGATACCGATACCGATACCCTTACCGATACTCATACCGATACCCATATCTATACCGATACCCACATCGATACCGATACCGATACCGATACTCTTACCGATACCGATACAGATATTTACACCGATACACCTACCGATACTCCTACCGATACCAATACCAATACCCATACCCATACCCATGCCGACACCCATACCGATACCCATACCGATACCCATACCGATACCCATACCGATACCCATACCGATACCCATACCGATACCCATACCGATACCCATACCGATACACAAACCGATACCCATACCGATACCCATACCGATACAGATACCGATACCCATACCGATACCCATACCGATACCCATACCGATACCCATACCGATACGCATGCCGATAACCATACCGATATCGATACCGAAACCCATACCGATACCCATACCGATACCCATAACGATACGCATACCGATACCCATACCAGTACCCATACCGATACCCATGCCGATACCGATACCGATACCGATACTCTTACCGATACCCATACCGATACCCATACCGATACCCATACCGATACCCATACCGATACCGATACGGATACCGATACCGATATCGATACCGATACCGATACCGATACTCTTACCGATACCGATACAGATATTTACACCGATACACCTACCGATACTCCTACCGATACCCATATCAATACCGATACCGATACCCATACCGATACCCATACCGATACCCATACCGATACCGATAACCATACTCTTACCGATACCGACACAGATACTCACACCGATACCCATAGCGATACCCATGCCGATACCCATACCGATACCCATACCGATACCCATACCGATACCCATACCGATACCCATACCGATACCGATACCGATACCCATACCGACACCCATACCGATACCGATAACGATACTCTTACCGATACCGACACAGATACTCACACCGATGCCCATAGCGATACGCATGCCGATAACCATACCGATATCGATACCGATACCGATACCGATACTCTTACCGATACCGATACAGATACTCACACCGATACAAATACCGACACTCTTACCGATACCCATACCGATACCCATACCGATACCCATACCGATACCCATACCGATACCCATACCGATACCCATACCGATACCCATACCGATACGCATGCCGATAACCATACCGATATCGATACCGATACCGATACCGATACTCTTACCGATACCGATACAGATACTCACACCGATACAAATACCGACACTCTTACCGATACCCATACCGATACCCATGCCGATACCCATACCGATACACATACCGATACCCATACCGAAACCCATACCGATACCCATACCGATACCGATACCGATACCCATACCGACACCCATACCGATACCGATAACGATACTCTTACCGATACCGACACAGATACTCACACCGATGCCCATAGCGATACCCATACCGATACCGATAACGATACTCTTACCGATACCGACACAGATACTCACACCGATACCCATAGCGATACCCATAGCGATACCCATGCCGATACCCATACCGATACCCATACCGATACCCATACCGATACCCATACCGATACCCATACCGATACCCATACCAATACCCATATCGATACCCATGCCGATACCCATACCGATACTCATACCGATACTCTTACCGATACCGATACCGATACCCATACCGACACCCATACCGATACCGATAACGATACTCTTACCGATACCGACACAGATACTCACACCGATACCCATAGCGATACCCATGCCGATACCCATACCGATACCCATACCGATACCCATACCGATACCCATACCGATACCCATACCGATACCCATACCGATACCCATACCGATACGCATACCAATACCCATATCGATACCCATGCCGATACCCATACCGATACTCATACCGATACTCTTACCGATACCGATACCGATACAGATATTTACACCGATACACCTACCGATACTCCTACCGATACCCATATCGATACCGATACCGATACCCATACCGATACACCTACCGATACTCCTACCGATACCCATATCGATACCGATACCGATACCCATACCGATACCCATACCGATACCCATACCAATACCCATACCGATACCCATGCCGATACCCATACCGATACCCATACCGAAACCGATATCGATACTCTTACCGATACCGTTACCGATACTCTTACCGATACCGATACAGATACTCACAGCGATACCCATACCGACACTCTGACCGATACCCATACCGATACCCATACCAATACCCATACCGATACCGATAACGATACTCTTACCGATATCGACACAGATACGCACACCGATACCCATACCAGTACCCATACCGATACCCATGCCGATACCGATACCGATACCCATACTCTTACCCATACCGATTCCGACACCGATACCGATACCGATAATGGTACCGATACTCTTACCGATACTCCTACCGATACCCATATCGATACCGATACTCTTACCGATACCGGTACTCTTACTGCTACCGATACAGATACTCACACCGATACCCATACCGACACTCTTACCGATACCCATGCCGATACCCATGCCGATACCCATACCGATACCGATACGGATACCGATATCGATACCGATACCGATACCGATACTCTTACCGATACCGATACAGATATTTACACCGATACACCTACCGATACTCCTACCGATACCCATATCAATACCGATACCGATACCCATACCGATACCCATACCGATACCGATAACCATACTCTTACCGATACCGACACAGATACTCACACCGATACCCATACCGATACCCATACCGATACCCATACCGATACCCATACCGATACCCATACCTATACCGATACAGATATTTACACCGATACACCTACCGATACTCCTACCGATACCCATATCAATACCGATACCGACACACCTACCGATACCCATACCGATACCAATACCGATACCCATACCGATACCCATACCGATACCCACACCGATACCCACACCGATACCCATACCGAAACCCATACCGATACCCATACCGATACCCATACCGATACCCATACCGATACCCATACCGATACCCATACCGAAACCCATACCGATACCCATACCGATACCCATACCGATACCCATACCGATACCGATACCGATACCCATACCGACACCCATACCGATACCGATAACGATACTCTTACCGATACCGACACAGATACTCACACCGATACCCATAGCGATACCCATGCCGATACCCATACCGATACCCATACCGATACCCATACCGATACCCATACCGATACCCATACCGATACCCATACCGATACCCATACCGATACGCATGCCCATAACCATACCGATATCGATACCGATACCGATACCGATACTCTTACCGATTCTCATACCGATACCCATATCTATACCGATACCCACATCGATAACGATACCCATACCGATACCCATACCGATACCCATACCGATACCCATACCGATACCCATACCGATACCCATACCGATACCCATACCGATACCCATACCGATACCCATACCGATACACATACCGATACCCATACCGATACCCATACCGATACAGATACCGATACCCATACCGATACCCATACCGATACCCATACCGATACCCAAACCGATACCCATACCGATACCCATACCGATACGCATGCCGATAACCATACCGATATCGATACCGAAACCCATACCGATACCCATACCGATACCCATAACGATACGCATACCGATACCCATACCAGTACCCATACCGATACCCATGCCGATACCGATACCGATACCGATACTCTTACCGATACTCATACCGATACCCATATCGATACCGATACCCACATCGATACCGATACCGATACCGATACTCTTACCGATACCGATACCGATACTCTTACCGATACCGATACAGATACTCACACCGATACAAATACCGACACTCTTACCGATACCCATACCGATACCCATACCGATACCCATACCGATACCCATACCGATACGCATACCGAAACCCATACCGATACCCATACCGATACCCATACCGATACCCATACCGATACCCATACCGATACCCATACCGATACCCATACCGATACCCATACCGATACCCATACCGATACCCATACGGATACGCATGCCGATAACCATACCGATATCGATACCGATACCGATACCGATACTCTTACCGATACTCCTACCGATACCCATATCGATACCGATACCCACATCGATACCGATACATATATTTACACCGATACACCTACCGATACTCCTACCGATACCCATATCAATACCGACACCGATACCCATACCGACACCCATACCGATACCGATACCGATACCGATACCCATACCGACACCCATACCGATACCGATAACGATACTCTTACCGATACCGACACAGATACTCACACCGATGCCCATAGCGATACCCATACCGATACCGATAACGATACTCTTACCGATACCGACACAGATACTCACACCGATACCCATAGCGATACCCATGCCGATACCCATACCGATACCCATACCGATACCCATACCGATACCCATACCGATACCCATACCGATACCCATACCGATACGCATGCCGATAACCATACCGATATCGATACCGATACCGATACCGATACTCTTACCGATACTCATACCGATACCCATATCTATACCGATACCCACATCGATACCGATACCGATACCGATACTCTTACCGATACCGATACAGATATTTACACCGATACACCTACCGATACTCCTACCGATACCAATACCAATACCCATACCCATACCCATGCCGACACCCATACCGATACCCATGCCGATACCCATACCAATACCCATACCGATACACATACCGATACCCATACCGATACCGATAACGATACTCTTACCGATACCGTTACCGATACTCTTACCGATACCGATACAGATACTCACAGCGATACCCATACCGACACTCTTACCGATACCCATACCGATACCCATACCGATACCCATACCGATACCGATAACGATACTCTTACCGATATCGACACAGATACGCACACCGATACCCATAGCGATACCCATACCGATACCCATACCGATACCCATACCGATACCCATACCTATACCCATACCGATACCCATACCGATATCCATACCGATACCCATACCGATACACATACCGATACCCATACCGATACCCATACCGTTACGCATGCCGATAACCATACCGATATCGATAACGGTACCGATACCGATACTCTTAACGATACTCATACCGATGCCCATACCGATACCCATACCGATACGCACGCCGATAACCATACCGATATCGATACCGATACGGATACCCATACCCATACCCATACCGATACCCATTCCGATACCCATACCGATACCCATACCGATACCCATACCAATACCCATACCGATACCCATGCCGATGCCCATACCGATACCCATGCCGATACCCATATCAATACCCATACCGATACCCATACCGATACCCATACCGATACCCATACCGATACCCATACCGATACCCATACCGATACCGATAACGATACTCTTACCGATATCGACACAGATACGCACACCGATACCCATAGCGATACCCATACCGATACCCATACCGATACCCATACCGATACCCATACCTATACCCATACCGATACCCATACCGATATCCATACCGATACCCATACCGATACCCATACCGATACCCATACCGATACCCATACCGATACGCATGCCGATAACCATACCGATATCGATACCGGTACCGATACCGATACTCTTACCGATACTCATACCGATGCCCATACCGATACCCATACCGATACGCATGCCGATAACCATACCGATATCGATACCGATACGGATACCGATACTCTTACCGATACCGATACAGATATTTACACCGATACACCTACCGATACCCATATCAATACCGATACCCATATCAATACCGATACCGACACTCCTACCGATACCCATACCGATACCCATACCGATACCCATACCGATACCCATACCGATACGCATGCCGATAACCATACCGATATCGATACCGATACCGATACCGATACTCTTACCGATACCGATACAGATATTTACACCGATACACCTACCGATACCCATATCAATACCGATACCGACACTCCTACCGATACCCACACCGATACCCATACCGATACCCATACCGATACCCATACCGATACCCATACCGATACCCATAACGATACGCATACCGATACCCATACCAGTACCCATACCGATACCCATGCCGATACCCATACCGATACCCATACCGATACCCATACCGATACCCATACCGATACCCATACCGATACCTATACCGATACCCATACCGATACCCATACCGATACGCATGCCGATAACCATACCGATATCGATACCGATACCGATACCGATACTCTTACCGATACCGATACAGATATTTACACCGATACACCTACCGATACCCATACCGATACCCATACCGATACCGATACAGATATTTACCCCGATACACCTACCGATACTCCTACCGATACCCATATCAATACCGATACCGACACACCTACCGATACCCATACCGATACCAATACCGATACCCATACCGAAACCCATACAGATACACATACCGATACCCATAACGATACGCATACCGATACCCATACCAGTACCCATACCGATACCCATGCCGATACCGATACCGATACCCATACTCTTACCCATACCGATTCCGACACCGATACCGATACCGATAATGGTACCGATACTCTTACCGATACTCCTACCGATACCCATATCGATACCGATACTCTTACCGATACCGATACTCTTACTGCTACCGATACAGATACTCACACCGATACCCATACCGACACTCTTACCGATACCCATACCGATACCCATGCCGATACCCATACCGATACCGATACGGATACCGATATCGATACCGATACCGATACCGATACTCATACCGATACCGATACAGATATTTACACCGATACACCTACCGATACTCCTACCGATACCCATATCAATACCGATACCGATACCCATACCGATACCCATACCGATACCGATAACCATACTCTTACCGATACCGACACAGATACTCACACCGATACCCATACCGATACCCATACCGATACCCATACCGATACCCATACCGATACCGATACAGATATTTACCCCGATACACCTACCGATACTCCTACCGATACCCATATCAATACCGATACCGACACACCTACCGATACCCATACCGATACCAATACCGATACCCATACCGATACCCATACCGATACCCACACCGATACCCATACCGAAACCCATACCGATACCCATACCGATACCCATACCGATACCCATACCGATACCCATACCAATACCCATACCGATACGCATGCCGATAACCATACCGATATCGATACCGATACCGATACCGATACTCTTACCGATACCGATACAGATACTCACACCGATACAAATACCGACACTCTTACCGATACCCATACCGATACCCATACCGATACCCATACCGATACCCATACCGATACGCATGCCGATAACCATACCGATATCGATACCGATACCGATTCCGATACTCTTACCGATACTCATACCGATACCCATATCTATACCGATACCCACATCGATACCGATACCGATACCGATACTCTTACCGATACCGATACAGATATTTACACCGATACACCTACCGATACTCCTACCGATACCAATACCAATACCCATACCGATACCCATGCCGACACCCATACCGATACCCATACCGATACCCATACCGATACCCATACCGATACCCATACCGATACCCATACCGATACGCATGCCGATAACCATACTGATATCGATACCGATACCGATACCGATACTCTTACCGATACTCCTACCGATACCCATATCGATACCGATACCCCTACCGATACCCATATCGATACCGATACCCACATCGATACCGATACAGATATTTACACCGATACACCTACCGATACTCCTACCGATACCCATATCAATACCGACACCGATACCCATACCGACACCCATACCGATACCGATACCGATACCGATACCCATACCGACACCCATACCGATACCGATAACGATACTCTTACCGATACCGACACAGATACTCACACCGATGCCCATAGCGATACCCATACCGATACCGATAACGATACTCTTACCGATACCGACACAGATACTCACACCGATACCCATAGCGATACCCATGCCGATACCCATACCGATACCCATACCGATACCCATACCGATACCCATACCGATACCCATACCGATACCCATACCGATACGCATGCCGATAACCATACCGATATCGATACCGATACCGATTCCGATACTCTTACCGATACTCATACCGATACCCATATCTATACCGATACCCACATCGATACCGATACCGATACCGATACTCTTACCGATACCGATACAGATATTTACACCGATACACCTACCGATACTCCTACCGATACCAATACCAATACCCATACCGATACCCATGCCGATACCCATACCAATACCCATACCGATACACATACCGATACCCATACCGATACCGATAACGATACTCTTACCGATATCGACACAGATACGCACACCGATACCCATAGCGATACCCATACCGATACCCATACCGATACCCATACCGATATCCATACCGATACCCATACCGATACCCATACCGATACCCATACCGATGCCCATACCGATACGCATGCCGATAACCATACCGATATCGATAACGGTACCGATACCGATACTCTTACCGATACTCATACCGATGCCCATACCGATACCCATACCGATACGCATGCCGATAACCATACCGATATCGATAACGGTACCGATACCGATACTCTTACCGATACTCATACCGATGCCCATACCGATACCCATACCGATACGCATGCCGATAACCATACCGATATCGATACCGATACGGATACCCATACCCATACCCATACCGATACCCATTCCGATACCCATACCGATACCCATACCGATACCCATACCAATACCCATACCGATACCCATGCCGATGCCCATACCGATACCCATGCCGATATCCATATCAATACCCATACCGATACCCATACCGATACCCATACCGATACCCATACCGATACCCATACCGATACCCATACCGATACCCATACCGATACCCATACCGATACCGATAACGATACTCTTACCGATATCGACTCAGATACGCACACCGATACCCATAGCGATACCCATACCGATACCCATACCGATACCCATACCGATACCCATACCGATACCCATACCTATACCCATACCGATACCCATACCGATATCCATACCGATACCCATACCGATACCCATACCGATACCCATACCGATACCCATACCGATACGCATGCCGATAACCATACCGATATCGATACCGGTACCGATACCGATACTCTTACCGATACTCATACCGATGCCCATACCGATACCCATACCGATACGCATGCCGATAACCGTACCGATATCGATACCGATACGGATACCGATACTCTTACCGATACCGATACAGATATTTACACCGATACACCTACCGATACCCATATCAATACCGATACCCATATCAATACCGATACCGACACTCCTACCGATACCCATACCGATACCCATACCGATACCCATACCGATACCCATACCGATACGCATGCCGATAACCATACCGATATCGATACCGATACCGATACCGATACTCTTACCGATACCGATACAGATATTTACACCGATACACCTACCGATACCCATATCAATACCGATACCGACACTCCTACCGATACACACACCGATACCCATACCGATACCCATACCGATACCCATACCGATACCCATACCGATACCCATACCGATACCCATACCGATACCCATACCGATACCCATACCGATACCCATACCGATACCCATTCCGATACCCATACCGATACCCATACCGATACCCATACCAATACCCATACCGATACCCATGCCGATGCCCATACCGATACCCATGCCGATATCCATATCAATACCCATACCGATACCCATACCGATACCCATACCGATACCCATACCGATACCCATACCGATACCCATACCGATACCCATACCGATACCCATACCGATACCGATAACGATACTCTTACCGATATCGACACAGATACGCACACCGATACCCATAGCGATACCCATACCGATACCCATACCGATACCCATACCGATACCCATACCGATACCCATACCTATACCCATACCGATACCCATACCGATATCCATACCGATACCCATACCGATACCCATACCGATACGCATGCCGATAACCATACTGATATCGATACCGATACCGATACCGATACTCTTACCGATACTCCAACCGATACCCATATCGATACCGATACCCCTACCGATACCCATATCGATACCGATACCCACATCGATACCGATACAGATATTTACACCGATACACCTACCGATACTCCTACCGATACCCATATCAATACCGACACCGATACCCATACCGACACCCATACCGATACCGATACCGATACCGATACCCATACCGACACCCATACCGATACCGATAACGATACTCTTACCGATACCGACACAGATACTCACACCGATGCCCATAGCGATACCCATACCGATACCGATAACGATACTCTTACCGATACCGACACAGATACTCACACCGATACCCATAGCGATACCCATGCCGATACCCATACCGATACCCATACCGATACCCATACCGATACCCATACCGATACCCATACCGATACCCATACCGATACGCATGCCGATAACCATACCGATATCGATACCGATACCGATTCCGATACTCTTACCGATACTCATACCGATACCCATATCTATACCGATACCCACATCGATACCGATACCGATACCGATACTCTTACCGATACCGATAGAGATATTTACACCGATACACCTACCGATACTCCTACCGATACCAATACCAATACCCATACCGATACCCATACGGACACCCATACCGATACCCATGCCGATACCCATACCAATACCCATACCGATACACATACCGATACCCATACCGATACCGATAACGATACTCTTACCGATATCGACACAGATACGCACACCGAT
Organism: Andrena minutula; assembly: GCA_929113495.1. Lineage (NCBI taxonomy): Eukaryota > Metazoa > Arthropoda > Insecta > Hymenoptera > Andrenidae > Andrena > Andrena minutula. Next base: position 760,294 of record CAKMYJ010000266.1, on the reverse strand, counting down.
ACCCATAGCGATATCGATAACGGTACCGATACCGATACTCTTACCGATACTCATACCGATGCCCATACCGATACCCATACCGATACCCATACCGATACGCATGCCGATACCGATAACCATACTCTTACCGATACCGACACAGATACTCACACCGATACCCATACCGATACCCATACCGATACCCATACCGATACCGATACAGATATTTACCCCGATACACCTACCGATACTCCTACCGATACCCATATCAATACCGATACCGACACACCTACCGATACCCATACCGATACCCATACCCATACCGATACCCATACCGATACCCATGCCGATGCCCATACCGATACCCATGCCGATATCCATATCAATACCCATACCGATACCCATACCGATACCCATACCGATACCCATACCGATACCCATACCGATACCCATACCGATACCCATACCGATACCCATACCGATACCGATAACGATACTCTTACCGATATCGACACAGATACGCACACCGATACCCATAGCGATACCCATACCGATACCCATACCGATACCCATACGTATACCCATACCGATACCCATACCGATATCCATACCGATTCCCATACCGATACCCATACCGATACCCATACCGATACCCATACCGATACGCATGCCGATAACCATACCGATATCGATACCGGTACCGATACCGATACTCTTACCGATACTCATACCGATGCCCATACCGATACCCATACCGATACGCATGCCGATAACCATACCGATATCGATACCGATACGGATACCGATACTCTTACCGATACCGATACAGATATTTACACCGATACACCTACCGATACCCATATCAATACCGATACCCATATCAATACCGATACCGACACTCCTACCGATACCCATACCGATACCCATACCGATACCCATACCGATACCCATACCGATACGCATGCCGATAACCATACCGATATCGATACCGATACCGATACCGATACTCTTACCGATACCGATACAGATATTTACACCGATACACCTACCGATACCCATATCAATACCGATACCGACACTCCTACCGATACCCACACCGATACCCATACCGATACCCATACCGATACCCATACCGATACCCATACCGATACCCATAACGATACGCATACCGATACCCATACCAGTACCCATACCGATACCCATGCCGATACCCATACCGATACCCATACCGATACCCATACCGATACCCATACCGATACCCATACCGATACCTATACCGATACCCATACCGATACCCATACCGATACGCATGCCGATAACCATACCGATATCGATACCGATACCGATACCGATACTCTTACCGATACCGATACAGATATTTTCACCGATACACCTACCGATACCCATATCAATACCGATACCGACACTCCTACCGATACCCACACCGATACCCATACCGATACCCATACCGATACCCATACCGATACCCATACCGATACCCATACCGATACGCATGCCGATATCGATACCGATACCGATACCGATACTCTTACCGATACCGATACAGATACTCACACCGATACAAATACCGACACTCTTACCGATACCCATACCGATACCCATACCGATACCCATACCGATACACATACCGATACCCATACCGAAACCCATACCGATACCCATACCGATACCCATACCGATACCCATACCGATACCCATACCGATACGCATGCCGATACCGATAACGATACTCTTACCGATACCGACACAGATACTCACACCGATGCCCATAGCGATACCCATACCGATACCGATAACGATACTCTTACCGATACCGACACAGATACTCACACCGATACCCATAGCGATACCCATGCCGATACCCATACCGATACCCATACCGATACCCATACCGATACCCATACCGATACCGATACCGATACCCATACCGACACCCATACCGATACCGATAACGATACTCTTACCGATACCGACACAGATACTCACACCGATGCCCATAGCGATACCCATACCGATACCGATAACGATACTCTTACCGATACCGACACAGATACTCACACCGATACCCATAGCGATACCCATGCCGATACCCATACCGATACCCATATCGATACCGATACCGATACCCATACCGATACCCATACCGATACCCATACCAATACCCATATCGATACCCATGCCGATACCCATACCGATACTCATACCGATACTCTTACCGATACCGATACCGATACCCATACCGACACCCATACCGATACCGATAACGATACTCTTACCGATACCGACACAGATACTCACACCGATACCCATAGCGATACCCATGCCGATACCCATACCGATACCCATACCGATACCCATACCGATACCCATACCGATACCCATACCGATACCCATACCGATACCCATACCGATACCCATACCGATACGCATACCAATACCCATATCGATACCCATGCCGATACCCATACCGATACTCATACCGAAACCCATACCGATACCCATACCGATACCCATACCGATACCCATACCGATACCGATACCGATACCCATACCGACACCCATACCGATACCGATAACGATACTCTTACCGATCCCGACACAGATACTCACACCGATACCCATAGCGATACCCATGCCGATACCCATACCGATACCCATACCGATACCCATACCGATACCCATACCGATACCCATACCGATACCCATACCGATACCCATACCAATACCCATACCGATACCGATAACGATACTCTTACCGATATCGACACAGATACGCACACCGATACCCATACCAGTACCCATACCGATACCCATGCCGATACCGATACCGATACCCATACTCTTACCCATACCGATTCCGACACCGATACCGATACCGATAATGGTACCGATACTCTTACCGATACTCCTACCGATACCCATATCGATACCGATACTCTTACCGATACCGGTACTCTTACTGCTACCGATACAGATACTCACACCGATACCCATACCGACACTCTTACCGATACCCATGCCGATACCCATGCCGATACCCATACCGATACCGATACGGATACCGATATCGATACCGATACCGATACCGATACTCTTACCGATACCGATACAGATATTTACACCGATACACCTACCGATACTCCTACCGATACCCATATCAATACCGATACCGATACCCATACCGATACCCATACCGATACCGATAACCATACTCTTACCGATACCGACACAGATACTCACACCGATACCCATACCGATACCCATACCGATACCCATACCGATACCCATACCGATACCCATACCGATACCCATACCTATACCGATACAGATATTTACACCGATACACCTACCGATACTCCTACCGATACCCATATCAATACCGATACCGACACACCTACCGATACCCATACCGATACCAATACCGATACCCATACCGATACCCATACCGATACCCACACCGATACCCATACCGAAACCCATACCGATACCCATACCGATACCCATACCGATACCCATACCGATACCCATACCGATACCCATACCGAAACCCATACCGATACCCATACCGATACCCATACCGATACCCATACCGATACCGATACCGATACCCATACCGACACCCATACCGATACCGATAACGATACTCTTACCGATACCGACACAGATACTCACACCGATACCCATAGCGATACCCATGCCGATACACATACCGATACCCATACCGATACCCATACCGATACCCATACCGATACCCATACCGATACCCATACCGTTACCCATACCGACACGCATGCCCATAACCATACCGATATCGATACCGATACCGATACCGATACTCTTACCGATTCTCATACCGATACCCATATCTATACCGATACCCACATCGATAACGATACCCATACCGATACCCATACCGATACCCATACCGATACCCATACCGATACCCATACCGATACCCATACCGATACCCATACCGATACCCATACCGATACCCATACCGATACACATACCGATACCCATACCGATACCCATACCGATACAGATAACGATACCCATACCGATACCCATACCGATACCCATACCGATACCCAAACCGATACCCATACCGATACCCATACCGATACGTATGCCGATAACCATACCGATATCGATACCGAAACCCATACCGATACCCATACCGATACCCATAACGATACGCATACCGATACCCATACCAGTACCCATACCGATACCCATGCCGATACCGATACCGATACCGATACTCTTACCGATACTCATACCGATACCCATATCGATACCGATACCCACATCGATACCGATACCGATACCGATACTCTTACCGATACCGATACCGATACTCTTACCGATACCGATACAGATACTCACACCGATACAAATACCGACACTCTTACCGATACCCATACCGATACCCATACCGATACCCATACCGATACCCATACCGATACGCATACCGAAACCCATACCGATACCCATACCGATACCCATACCGATACCCATACCGATACCCATACCGATACCCATACCGATACCCATACCGATACCCATACGGATACGCATGCCGATAACCATACCGATATCGATACCGATACCGATACCGATACTCTTTATTATTATTATTATTATTATTATTATTATTATTATTATCAACGGGAAACCCTTTAGAATACAAAACGTATAAACAGATAAGTGCGATACCTAAATAGAATACAAAAAGTAAAATTACAAATAAAAGACATACAGAGAAAACAAAAACCATAAAACTTTACAAAAACTTAATAAAAACAAAGCAGTTAGCACGCCAACAACAACTATACTAGCGACAGCGTACAGCATACCGTAAGAATAAAAATTAAATTAAATCGATTTGGTTTAAATTTAAATTTAAACTGGGAATCGACTAAACAATTGCCTCCGGAACGAGTCAAGAGTGATCGAGAACATGTCGATATCCCCAATGAAACTGTTTACCTCATCCATAGCACGGTTTAAAGGGTCAACGGTAAAATGCCTGTAGTCCGGAACCCTCGACTCGAAGAGGGGCCTCTGACGTAGTGCCCGTTGCGGGGCATGGAAGCATATCAATGACACCAACTCATGGCAGTTAGTCTAACCATGAAGAAGCTTGTAGAAAAACAAGAGGTCCGAATAGACACGACGGTCACTAAGCGTGGTGAGCCCCATCCTCTGTAAGGCCGGACCGTAATCATGGTCGAAAAACCGCATGGGTCTACCAATAGCTCTCATAGCTAGTCTGCAGAACTTATGCTGAACCCTCTCGAGCAAGCCCGCGTGTACCATATGCCTTGGACTCCAAATTACCGACGCATACTCTAAATGTGGTCGAACCAGCGCGACATAAAGCAGTTTCAAGGACTTCATCTGCCTGAAGTGCTTCGCAAATCGGGCAATAAAGCCCAAGGTTTTCATTGCCTTAGATGCGATATTCCGATAGTGAGCACGGAAATCAAGCCCCGAACCAAAAGTAACACCGAGATCCCTTATCTCACTCACCACTGTTAGGCTAGTATCACTTAGAGTATACGTCGATAGGAAGGGAGTTGCAGTTCTATGCGTCCTCAAAACAACACATTTGGCAGTATTAAGCTGCATCTTATTGGCAGCACACCACCGCTCGAACCTGCCGAGGTCCTCCTGCAACATCACTACGTCCAGACCACACCGTATAGGACGGAATATCTTTAAATCATCCGCATACATTAGAAATTTGCTATTCCGGAATGCATCTTTGAGGTCATTGATGAAGAGCAGAAATAGAAGGGGACCAAGATGCGAACCCTGAGGGACACCTGAGCACACATTAACCGGAGTCGATAGCTGGTCACCGACCCTGACAACTTGTACACGGCCCTCTAAATAGCTCTGGATCCATGACAGGAGCGACCCGCTGATCCCAAAATGTACTAGCTTCCTAATCAGGATACCGTGGTCAACCGTATCGAAGGCTTTACGGAAATCAGTATAGACCGTGTCGACCTGCAATCTATCATTAAGTGCCGCAGAAACGAGACAGTGGTATACTGCCAAATTTGTTACCGTCGATCGCCCTGGCACAAATCCGTGTTGCTCATCGCATATGACGTTCGATAGACATGGCGTCAGGTATTCCGTCACATGTTCCTCAAACATTTTCGGAAGAACAGATAATTTACAAATCGGTCTGTAATTCCTGACATCGGTATGATCACCTGCCTTAAATACCGGGGTAACTATACTAGATTTCCATGCTGTTGGAAAAATACCCTTGGAGAGGGACGAATTAAGAATATGCCAAAGTGGCCTGGCCAGAATGAAACTACATTTCTTTAACAACCGCGGCGGTATACAGTCCAATCCGTGGCCTTTATCAACATCAAGCGAGTCCAGCTTAGAATAAATGTCCCCTATAGGAATGGTCAACTCGTGAATGTTTACCGTATTACCAGAGGAGAGAGCAGGAATACCGGCAGGCGCCACAGCTGACGGAGAAACATAAACAGAGCCAAAAAACTTGGCAAAGAGGTCAGCGACCGCTCCGTGCGTGGACGCAGACAGCTGATCGAGATGCACCTTCCCAGGAATAGCATGCCCACCACGCTTAGTGTTTACAAACTTCCAGAAACTCGAGACTTTGTTCGTGACATCCATTTCAACACCATCAATATAACTTCGATGATCACGCAATAAGGCAGATTTACACAGTGCACGGAGATGGGAAAAATTCAGGTAATCACTGTGAGCACTCGAGCGCTTGAATGCTTTGTGCGCCCTCTTCTTCAGTCTTATCAAAGCCCGCAATCTCGGGGAAAACCAGCGTGGAAAAGTAGAGCGCACAACAGACTTTACCGGAATAAAAGCATTAATTGCAAAATTGATATGACCATACAAGCGTTCAAGGGCAATACAAGGATCAGGATTACCAGTTCCCTCGTCCCAGTCCACCGAGTTAAAATAGCCTAGCATTCCCTGATAGTCGCCATTCTTAAAGTCTTTAAATACAAAGTTATCACTCGCACTGTCAACGGTCGTAGCCAGATCATTGCACATTAAATACAGTGGTGGATGGTAGACATCAGGTTCAATAAACGCATCAATAACACGGTCCACTACCATGTTAGATTTAGAGGCAAAAATAAGGTCGAGCATAACATCGAAATCATTAAAGATAGTATTGACTTGATCTAGGTTACAATAGCCGGCACAACCCAGGAGAAGATCTATTGCTTCGGATTCATTTGCAGATAATCCCGGTTTCCTAAAACACGCTAAGCCCGAGTCATTATACCAGACTGCATGAGGGAGGTTGTAATCACCGAACAGCGCAAAACTATCCTCACTGTATTTATGGAAAACTTCAGTTACGCATTCAACATGACTCGCATAAATAGTAGAATGTGACGCTGGCGGTATGTATGAAGCACCCAGGGTTAAGTAATTATTACCATGCAGGTGGACTCTGACGAAAAGCTGTTCGATTTCGGCACAACTAATAATAATAGGGCTAACCGGTAACGATTTCTTGACGGCGATAAGAACTCCGCCGCCTCTCGAATTGCGACTTGTTACAAGGGATCGGTCATATCTGAAGACAGCATAATTACTTAACCCAAGTTCAACAGAGGAAATAGTGGAATTAAGCCAGGTCTCGACTAAAACGATAACATCATAGGACACAGCCGAAGCTTGAACAGAATTACAGAGAATATCCAATTTAGTTCGCAAACCACGAACATTTTGGTAATAAACTAAAGGGTTCCGCTTCAGTTTTTTTGGGTAGAATCATGACGTTGATTAATCGGTACGATCCTTGGAGTCCCACGTATATACCGGATCGTCATATGCGACTCCCCTTGCTCATGATGCTCCCGAAGCTTCGTTCTGAGTTGCATCAGAGCCTCACGTTCCATTTTCGTCCTGTCTTCCGTTATTTTGAAAGGTCCCTTGTAGCGGTGTTTTTGTTTGAGGACAGTCTTAACGTCCTCAGCAGAGCCTACACGCACACACAGGGGTCTTAAGACAGCATTCCTCGGCTTACCTAAACGATGGGTGACCGGGACACGGCCATATTGGGGATTTATTTCTTCCAATATGGCCTTTGCACTTGCCGCATCGGCCGCTCGAGCAAGCTCCGACGTTGGATCCTGCGGCTCAGGGAGGCCAAAAATGATGACGTTTTTGGCCCTCTCCTCCCTGTCATGCACCAGCTCCAATATGTCAAGGGCCGAGGGGGCAAAGGACTGCCCAGAAGAGGATTGTTTCTCCTCAAGCACCCTGATCCTCTCCTTATTCGAAGTAATTTCAGACTTCATTTCAGCGAGGTCCATTCGAAAACCTGCAAGAATCTCATCCCGGAAAACAGCCAGCTCTTCCTTGATAGCCAACTTTATCATGATTCGCAAGTCGGCATCATCAGTTGGGCCTGAAGGTGGTTGGAGTGCGGGTCCAGAGGTCGCCGAAAGTGATGTCCTAGGTCTTGGTGATCCCGGGCGACAATTTAAAAGTCTACCATCCTGCCAGGGATGCATAGTACGGGCAAGACAGGTAGCACCTGGATGGCTAGTCACCCCACAACCTGGGCAGGTGACAGGATTTGCGACCGAGGAACCACAACCCTTGCATTTCTTTGAGCCCACCATCTCAGCACAACACACAGCACGTTATTGATTATAGAACTGAAGAATCGTCGATTAAATGCAACCAAAAACTGGCGATATATTGCGACAATAGTGCCACTGAAATAACGGACTCGGTTACTTCGAGCTACGAAATTCAACGCACGTGCCGACGGTCACCTGGCCAAAACAAACAACCTGTCGCCACGAAGACTGAAAACAGACTTACCGATACCGATACAGATATTTACACCGATACACCTACCGATACTCCTACCGATACCAATACCAATACCCATACCGATACCCATGCCGACACCCATACCGATACCCATACCGATACCCATACCGATACCCATACCGATACCCATACCGATACCCATACCGATACCCATACCGATACGCATGCCGATAACCATACTGATATCGATACCGATACCGATACCGATACTCTTACCGATACTCCTACCGATACCCATATCGATACCGATACCCCTACCGATACCCATATCGATACCGATACCCACATCGATACCGATACAGATATTTACACCGATACACCTACCGATACTCCTACCGATACCCATATCAATACCGACACCGATACCCATACCGACACCCATACCGATACCGATACCGATACCGATACCCATACCGACACCCATACCGATACCGATAACGATACTCTTACCGATACCGACACAGATACTCACACCGATGCCCATAGCGATACCCATACCGATACCGATAACGATACTCTTACCGATACCGACACAGATACTCACACCGATACCCATAGCGATACCCATGCCGATACCCATACCGATACCCATACCGATACCCATACCGATACCCATACCGATACCCATACCGATACCCATACCGATACGCATGCCGATAACCATACCGATATCGATACCGATACCGATTCCGATACTCTTACCGATACTCATACCGATACCCATATCTATACCGATACCCACATCGATACCGATACCGATACCGATACTCTTACCGATACCGATACAGATATTTACACCGATACACCTACCGATACTCCTACCGATACCAATACCAATACCCATACCGATACCCATGCCGACACCCATACCGATACCCATGCCGATACCCATACCAATACCCATACCGATACACATACCGATACCCATACCGATACCGATAACGATACTCTTACCGATATCGACACAGATACGCACACCGATACCCATAGCGATACCCATACCGATACCCATACCGATACCCATACCGATATCCATACCGATACCCATACCGATACCCATACCGATACCCATACCGATGCCCATACCGATACGCATGCCGATAACCATACCGATATCGATAACGGTACCGATACCGATACTCTTACCGATACTCATACCGATGCCCATACCGATACCCATACCGATACGCATGCCGATAACCATACCGATATCGATAACGGTACCGATACCGATACTCTTACCGATACTCATACCGATGCCCATACCGATACCCATACCGATACGCATGCCGATAACCATACCGATATCGATACCGATACGGATACCCATACCCATACCCATACCGATACCCATTCCGATACCCATACCGATACCCATACCGATACCCATACCAATACCCATACCGATACCCATGCCGATGCCCATACCGATACCCATGCCGATATCCATATCAATACCCATACCGATACCCATACCGATACCCATACCGATACCCATACCGATACCCATACCGATACCCATACCGATACCCATACCGATACCGATAACGATACTCTTACCGATATCGACACAGATACGCACACCGATACCCATAGCGATACCCATACCGATACCCATACCGATACCCATACCGATACCCATACCGATACCCATACCTATACCCATACCGATACCCATACCGATATCCATACCGATACCCATACCGATACCCATACCGATACCCATACCGATACGCATGCCGATAACCATACCGATATCGATACCGGTACCGATACCGATACTCTTACCGATACTCATACCGATGCCCATACCGATACCCATACCGATACGCATGCCGATAACCATACCGATATCGATACCGATACGGATACCGATACTCTTACCGATACCGATACAGATATTTACACCGATACACCTACCGATACCCATATCAATACCGATACCCATATCAATACCGATACCGACACTCCTACCGATACCCATACCGATACCCATACCGATACCCATACCGATACCCATACCGATACGCATGCCGATAACCATACCGATATCGATACCGATACCGATACCGATACTCTTACCGATACCGATACAGATATTTACACCGATACACCTACCGATACCCATATCAATACCGATACCGACACTCCTACCGATACACACACCGATACCCATACCGATACCCATACCGATACCCATACCAATACCCATACCGATACCCATGCCGATGCCCATACCGATACCCATGCCGATATCCATATCAATACCCATACCGATACCCATACCGATACCCATACCGATACCCATACCGATACCCATACCGATACCCATACCGATACCCATACCGATACCCATACCGATACCGATAACGATACTCTTACCGATATCGACACAGATACGCACACCGATACCCATAGCGATACCCATACCGATACCCATACCGATACCCATACCGATACCCATACCGATACCCATACCTATACCCATACCGATACCCATACCGATATCCATACCGATACCCATACCGATACCCATACCGATACGCATGCCGATAACCATACTGATATCGATACCGATACCGATACCGATACTCTTACCGATACTCCAACCGATACCCATATCGATACCGATACCCCTACCGATACCCATATCGATACCGATACCCACATCGATACCGATACAGATATTTACACCGATACACCTACCGATACTCCTACCGATACCCATATCAATACCGACACCGATACCCATACCGACACCCATACCGATACCGATACCGATACCGATACCCATACCGACACCCATACCGATACCGATAACGATACTCTTACCGATACCGACACAGATACTCACACCGATGCCCATAGCGATACCCATACCGATACCGATAACGATACTCTTACCGATACCGACACAGATACTCACACCGATACCCATAGCGATACCCATGCCGATACCCATACCGATACCCATACCGATACCCATACCGATACCCATACCGATACCCATACCGATACCCATACCGATACGCATGCCGATAACCATACCGATATCGATACCGATACCGATTCCGATACTCTTACCGATACTCATACCGATACCCATATCTATACCGATACCCACATCGATACCGATACCGATACCGATACTCTTACCGATACCGATAGAGATATTTACACCGATACACCTACCGATACTCCTACCGATACCAATACCAATACCCATACCGATACCCATACCGACACCCATACCGATACCCATGCCGATACCCATACCAATACCCATACCGATACACATACCGATACCCATACCGATACCGATAACGATACTCTTACCGATATCGACACAGATACGCACACCGATACCCATAGCGATATCGATAACGGTACCGATACCGATACTCTTACCGATACTCATACCGATGCCCATACCGATACCCATACCGATACCCATACCGATACGCATGCCGATACCGATAACCATACTCTTACCGATACCGACACAGATACTCACACCGATACCCATACCGATACCCATACCGATACCCATACCGATACCGATACAGATATTTACCCCGATACACCTACCGATACTCCTACCGATACCCATATCAATACCGATACCGACACACCTACCGATACCCATACCGATACCAATACCGATACCCATACCGATACCCATACCGATACCCATACCCATACCGATACCCATACCGATACCCATGCCGATGCCCATACCGATACCCATGCCGATATCCATATCAATACCCATACCGATACCCATACCGATACCCATACCGATACCCATACCGATACCCATACCGATACCCATACCGATACCCATACCGATACCCATACCGATACCGATAACGATACTCTTACCGATATCGACACAGATACGCACACCGATACCCATACCGATACCCATACCGATACCCATACCGATACCCATACCGATACCCATACCGATACCCATACGTATACCCATACCGATACCCATACCGATATCCATACCGATTCCCATACCGATACCCATACCGATACCCATACCGATACCCATACCGATACGCATGCCGATAACCATACCGATATCGATACCGGTACCGATACCGATACTCTTACCGATACTCATACCGATGCCCATACCGATACCCATACCGATACGCATGCCGATAACCATACCGATATCGATACCGATACGGATACCGATACTCTTACCGATACCGATACAGATATTTACACCGATACACCTACCGATACCCATATCAATACCGATACCCATATCAATACCGATACCGACACTCCTACCGATACCCATACCGATACCCATACCGATACCCATACCGATACCCATACCGATACGCATGCCGATAACCATACCGATATCGATACCGATACCGATACCGATACTCTTACCGATACCGATACAGATATTTACACCGATACACCTACCGATACCCATATCAATACCGATACCGACACTCCTACCGATACCCACACCGATACCCATACCGATACCCATACCGATACCCATACCGATACCCATACCGATACCCATACCGATACCCATACCGATACGCATGCCGATAACCATACCGATATCGATACCGATACCGATACCGATACTTTTACCGATACCGATACAGATATTTACACCGATACACCTACCGATACCCATATCAATACCGATACCCATATCAATACCGATACCGACACTCCTACCGATACCCATACCGATACCCATAACGATACGCATACCGATACCCATACCAGTACCCATACCGATACCCATGCCGATACCGATACCGATACCCATACTCTTACCCATACCGATTCCGACACCGATACCGATACCGATAATGGTACCGATACTCTTATCGATACTCCTACCGATACCCATATCGATACCGATACTCTTACCGATACCGATACTCTTACTGCTACCGATACAGATACTTACACAGATACCCATACCGACACTCTTACCGATACCCATACCGATACCCATGCCGATACCCATACCGATACCGATACGGATACCGATATCGATACCGATACCGATACCGATACTCTTACCGATACCGATACAGATATTTACACCGATACACCTACCGATACTCCTACCGATACCCATATCAATACCGATACCGATACCCATACCGATACCCATACCGATACCGATAACCATACTCTTACCGATACCGACACAGATACTCACACCGATACCCATACCGATACCCATACCGATACCCATACCGATACCCATACCGATACCGATACAGATATTTACCCCGATACACCTACCGATACTCCTACCGATACCCATATCAATACCGATACCGACACACCTACCGATACCCATACCGATACCAATACCGATACCCATACCGATACCCATACCGATACCCACACCGATACCCATACCGAAACCCATACCGATACCCATACCGATACCCATACCGATACCCATACCGATACCCATACCAATACCCATACCGATACGCATGCCGATAACCATACCGATATCGATACCGATACCGATACCGATACTATTACCGATACCGATACAGATACTCACACCGATACAAATACCGACACTCTTACCGATACCCATACCGATACCCATACCGATACCCATACCGATACCCATACCGATACCCATACCGAAACCCATACCGATACCCATACCGATACCCATACCGATACCCATACCGATACCCATACCGATACCCATACCGATACCCATACCGATACCCATACCGATACCCATACCGATACCCATACCGATACCCATACCGATACGCATGCCGATAACCATACTGATATCGATACCGATACCGATACCGATACTCTTACCGATACTCCTACCGATACCCATATCGATACCGATACCCCTACCGATACCCATATCGATACCGATACCCACATCGATACCGATACAGATATTTACACCGATACACCTACCGATACTCCTACCGATACCCATATCAATACCGACACCGATACCCATACCGATACCCATACCGATACGCATGCCGATAACCATACTGATATCGATACCGATACCGATACCGATACTCTTACCGATACTCCTACCGATACCCATATCGATACCGATACCCCTACCGATACCCATATCGATACCGATACCCACATCGATACCGATACAGATATTTACACCGATACACCTACCGATACTCCTACCGATACCCATATCAATACCGACACCGATACCCATACCGACACCCATACCGATACCGATACCGATACCGATACCCATACCGACACCCATACCGATACCGATAACGATACTCTTACCGATACCGACACAGATACTCACACCGATGCCCATAGCGATACCCATACCGATACCGATAACGATACTCTTACCGATACCGACACAGATACTCACACCGATACCCATAGCGATACCCATGCCGATACCCATACCGATACCCATACCGATACCCATACCGATACCCATACCGATACCCATACCGATACCCATACCGATACGCATGCCGATAACCATACCGATATCGATACCGATACCGATTCCGATACTCTTACCGATACTCATACCGATACCCATATCTATACCGATACCCACATCGATACCGATACCGATACCGATACTCTTACCGATACCGATACAGATATTTACACCGATACACCTACCGATACTCCTACCGATACCAATACCAATACCCATACCGATACCCATACCGACACCCATACCGATACCCATGCCGATACCCATACCAATACCCATACCGATACACATACCGATACCCATACCGATACCGATAACGATACTCTTACCGATATCGACACAGATACGCACACCGATACCCATAGCGATACCCATACCGATACCCATACCGATACCCATACCGATACCCATACCGATACCCATACCGATACCCATACCGATACCCATACCGATACCCAAACCGATACCCATACCGATACCCATACCGATACGCATGCCGATAACCATACCGATATCGATACCGATACCGATACCGATACTCTTACCGATACCGAAACAGATACTCACACCGATACCCATACCGACACTCTTACCGATACCCATACCGATACCCATGCCGATACCCATACCGATACCGATACCGATACCGATACTCTTACAGATACCGATACAGATATTTACACCGATACACCTACCGATACTCCTACCGATACCCATGTCAATACCGACACCAACACTCCTACCGATACCCATACCGATACCCATACCGAAACCCATACCGATACCCATACCGATACCCATAACGATACGCATACCCATACCCATACCAGTACCCATACCGATACCCATGCCGATACCGATACCGATACCGATACTCTTACCGATACTCATACCGATACCCATATCGATACCGATACCCACATCGATACCGATACCGATACCGATACTCTTACCGATACCGATACCGATACTCTTACCGATACCGATACAGATACTCACACCGATACAAATACCGACACTCTTACCCATACCCATACCGATACCCATACCGATACCCATACCGATACCCATACCGATACACCTACCGATACTCCTACCGATACCCATATCAATACCGACACCGATACCCATACCGACACCCATACCGATACAGATACCGATACCGATACCCATACCGACACCCATACCGATACCGATAACGATACTCTTACCGATACCGACACAGATACTCACACCGATGCCCATAGCGATACCCATACCGATACCGATAACGATACCCATACCGATACCCATACCGATACCCATACCGATACCCATACCGATACCCATACCGATACCCATACCGATACGCATGCCGATAACCATACCGATATCGATACCGATACCGATACCGATACTCTTACCGATACTCATACCGATACCCATATCTATACCGATACCCACATCGATACCGATACCGATACCGATACTCTTACCGATACCGATACAGATATTTACACCGATACACCTACCGATACTCCTACCGATACCAATACCAATACCCATACCGATACCCATGCCGACACCCATACCGATACCCATGCCGATACCCATACCAATACCCATACCGATACACATACCGATACCCATACCGATACCGATAACGATACTCTTACCGATATCGACACAGATACGCACACCGATACCCATAGCGATACCCATACCGATACCCATACCGATACCCATACCGATACCCAAACCGATACCCATACCGATACCCATACCGATACCCATACCGATACACATACCGATACCCATACCGATACCCATACCGATACAGATACCGATACCCATACCGATACCCATACCGATACCCATACCGATACCCAAACCGATACCCATACCGATACCCATACCGATACGCATGCCGATAACCATACCGATATCGATACCGATACCGATACCGATACTCTTACCGATACCGAAACAGATACTCACACCGATACCCATACCGACACTCTTACCGATACCCATACCGATACCCATGCCGATACCCATACCGATACCGATACCGATACCGATACTCTTACAGATACCGATACAGATATTTACACCGATACAAATACCGATACTCCTACCGATACCCATATCAATACCGACACCAACACTCCTACCGATACCCATACCGATTCCCATACCGAAACCCATACCGATACCCATACCGATACCCATAACGATACGCATACCCATACCCATACCAGTACCCATACCGATACCCATGCCGATACCGATACCGATACCGATACTCTTACCGATACTCATACCGATACCCATATCGATACCGATACCCACATCGATACCGATACCGATACCGATACTCTTACCGATACCGATACCGATACTCTTACCGATACCGATACAGATACTCACACCGATACAAATACCGACACTCTTACCCATACCCATACCGATACCCATACCGATACCCATACCGATACCCATACCGATACCCATACCGATACACCTACCGATACTCCTACCGATACCCATATCAATACCGACACCGATACCCATACCGACACCCATACCGATACAGATACCGATACCGATACCCATACCGACACCCATACCGATACCGATAACGATACTCTTACCGATACCGACACAGATACTCACACCGATGCCCATAGCGATACCCATACCGATACCGATAACGATACTCTTACCGATACCGACACAGATATTCACACCGATACCCATAGCGATACCCATGCCGATACCCATATCGATACCCATACCGATACCCATACCGATACCCATACCGATACCCATACCGATACCCATACCGATACGCATGCCGATAACCATACCGATATCGATACCGATACCGATACCGATACTCTTACCGATACTCATACCGATACCCATATCTATACCGATACCCACATCGTTACCGATACCGATACCGATACTCTTACCGATACCGATACAGATATTTACACCGATACTCCTACCGATACTCCTACCGATACCAATACCAATACCCATACCGATACCCATGCCGACACCCATACCGATACCCATGCCGATACCCGTACCAATACCCATACCGATACACATACCGATACCCATACCGATACCGATATCGATACTCTTACCGATATCGACACAGATACGCACACCGATACCCATAGCGATACCCATACCGATACCCATACCGATACCCATACCGATACCCATACCGATACCCATACCGATACCCATACCGATACCCATACCGATACACATACCGATACCCATACCGATACCCATACCGATACAGATACCGATACCCATACCGATACCCATACCGATACCCATACCGATACCCAAACCGATACCCATACCGATACCCATACCGATACGCATGCCGATAACCATACCGATATCGATACCGATACCGATACCGATACTCTTACCGATACCGAAACAGATACTCACACCGATACCCATACCGACACTCTTACCGATACCCATACCGATACCCATGCCGATACCCATACCGATACCGATACCGATACCGATACTCTTACAGATACCGATACAGATATTTACACCGATACACCTACCGATACTCCTACCGATACCCATATCAATACCGACACCAACACTCCTACCGATACCCATACCGATACCCATACCGAAACCCATACCGATACCCATACCGATACCCATACCGATACCCATACCGATACCCATACGGATACGCATGCCGATAACCATACCGATATCGATACCGATACCGATACCGATACTCTTACCGATACCCATATCGATACCGATACTCTTACCGATACCGATACTCTTACTGCTACCGATACAGATACTCACACCGATACCCATACCGACACTCTTACCGATACCCATACCGATACCCATGCCGATACCCATACCGATACCGATACGGATACCGATATCGATACCGATACCGATACCGATACTCTTACCGATACCGATACAGATATTTACACCGATACACCTACCGATACTCCTACCGATACCCATATCAATACCGATACCGATACCCATACCGATACCCATACCGATACCCATACCGATACCGATAACCATACTCTTACCGATACCGACACAGATACTCACACCGATACCCATACCGATACCCATACCGATACCCATACCGATACCCATACCGATACCCATAACGATACGCATACCGATACCCATACCAGTACCCATACCGATACCCATGCCGATACCCATACCGATACCCATACCGATACCCATACCGATACCCATACCGATACCCATACCGATACCTATACCGATACCCATACCGATACCCATACCGATACGCATGCCGATAACCATACCGATATCGATACCGATACCGATACCGATACTCTTACCGATACCGATACAGATATTTACACCGATACACCTACCGATACCCAAATCAATACCGATACCCATATCAATACCGATACCGACACTCCTACCGATACCCATACCGATACCCATACCGATACCCATACCGAAACCCATACAGATACCCATACCGATACCCATACCGATACCCATACCGATACCCATACCGATACCCATACCGATACCCATACCGATACCCATACCGATACCCATACCGATACCCATACCGATACCGATAACGATACTCTTACCGATATCGACACAGATACGCACACCGATACCCATAGCGATACCCATACCGATACCCATACCGATACCCATACCGATACCCATACGTATACCCATACCGATACCCATACCGATATCCATACCGATTCCCATACCGATACCCATACCGATACCCATACCGATACCCATACCGATACGCATGCCGATAACCATACCGATATCGATACCGGTACCGATACCGATACTCTTACCGATACTCATACCGATGCCCATACCGATACCCATACCGATACGCATGCCGATAACCATACCGATATCGATACCGATACGGATACCGATACTCTTACCGATACCGATACAGATATTTACACCGATACACCTACCGATACCCATATCAATACCGATACCCATATCAATACCGATACCGACACTCCTACCGATACCCATACCGATACCCATACCGATACCCATACCGATACCCATACCGATACGCATGCCGATAACCATACCGATATCGATACCGATACCGATACCGATACTCTTACCGATACCGATACAGATATTTACACCGATACACCTACCGATACCCATATCAATACCGATACCGACACTCCTACCGATACCCACACCGATACCCATACCGATACCCATACCGATACCCATACCGATACCCATACCGATACCCATAACGATACGCATACCGATACCCATACCAGTACCCATACCGATACCCATGCCGATACCCATACCGATACCCATACCGATACCCATACCGATACCCATACCGATACCCATACCGATACCTATACCGATACCCATACCGATACCCATACCGATACGCATGCCGATAACCATACCGATATCGATACCGATACCGATACCGATACTTTTACCGTTACCGATACAGATATTTACACCGATACACCTACCGATACCCATATCAATACCGATACCCATATCAATACCGATACCGACACTCCTACCGATACCCATACCGATACCCATAACGATACGCATACCGATACCCATACCAGTACCCATACCGATACCCATGCCGATACCGATACCGATACCCATACTCTTACCCATACCGATTCCGACACCGATACCGATACCGATAATGGTACCGATACTCTTATCGATACTCCTACCGATACCCATATCGATACCGATACTCTTACCGATACCGATACTCTTACTGCTACCGATACAGATACTCACACAGATACCCATACCGACACTCTTACCGATACCCATACCGATACCCATGCCGATACCCATACCGATACCGATACGGATACCGATATCGATACCGATACCGATACCGATACTCTTACCGATACCGATACAGATATTTACACCGATACACCTACCGATACTCCTACCGATACCCATATCAATACCGATACCGATACCCATACCGATACCCATACCGATACCGATAACCATACTCTTACCGATACCGACACAGATACTCACACCGATACCCATACCGATACCCATACCGATACCCATACCGATACCCATACCGATACCGATACAGATATTTACCCCGATACACCTACCGATACTCCTACCGATACCCATATCAATACCGATACCGACACACCTACCGATACCCATACCGATACCAATACCGATACCCATACCGATACCCATACCGATACCCACACCGATACCCATACCGAAACCCATACCGATACCCATACCGATACCCATACCGATACCCATACCGATACCCATACCAATACCCATACCGATACGCATGCCGATAACCATACCGATATCGATACCGATACCGATACCGATACTATTACCGATACCGATACAGATACTCACACCGATACAAATACCGACACTCTTACCGATACCCATACCGATACCCATGCCGATACCCATACCGATACCGATACGGATACCGATATCGATACCGATACCGATACTCTTACCGATACCGATACAGATATTTACACCGATACACCTACCGATACTCCTACCGATACCCATATCAATACCGATACCGATACCCATACCGATACCCATACCGATACCCATACCGATACCCATACCGATACCGATAACCATACTCTTACCGATACCGACACAGATACTCACACCGATACCCATACCGATACCCATACCGATACCCATACCGATACCCATACCGATACCCATAACGATACGCATACCGATACCCATACCAGTACCCATACCGATACCCATGCCGATACCCATACCGATACCCATACCGATACCCATACCGATACCCATACCGATACCCATACCGATACCTATACCGATACCCATACCGATACCCATACCGATACGCATGCCGATAACCATACCGATATCGATACCGATACCGATACCGATACTCTTACCGATACCGATACAGATATTTACACCGATACACCTACCGATACCCAAATCAATACCGATACCCATATCAATACCGATACCGACACTCCTACCGATACCCATACCGATACCCATACCGATACCCATACCGATACCCATACCAATACCCATACCGATACGCATGCCGATAACCATACCGATATCGATACCGATACCGATTCCGATACTCTTACCGATACTCATACCGATACCCATATCTATACCGATACCCACATCGATACCGATACCGATACCGATACTCTTACCGATACCGATACAGATATTTACACCGATACACCTACCGATACTCCTACCGATACCAATACCAATACCCATACCGATACCCATGCCGACACCCATACCGATACCCATACCGATACCCATACCGAAACCCATACCGATACCCATACCGATACCCATACCGATACCCATACCGATACCCATACCGATACCCATACCGATACCCATACCGATACCCATACCGATACGCATGCCGATAACCATACTGATATCGATACCGATACCGATACCGATACTCTTACCGATACCGAAACAGATACTCACACCGATACCCATACCGACACTCTTACCGATACCCATACCGATACCCATGCCGATACCCATACCGATACCGATACCGATACCGATACTCTTACAGATACCGATACAGATATTTACACCGATACACCTACCGATACTCCTACCGATACCAATACCAATACCCATACCGATACCCATGCCGACACCCATACCGATACCCGTGCCGATACCCATACCAATACCCATACCGATACCCATACCGATACCCATACCGATACCCATACCGATACCCATACCGATACCGATAACGATACTCTTACCGATATCGACACAGATACGCACACCGATACCCATAGCGATACCCATACCGATACCCATACCGATACCCATACCGATACCCATACCAATACCCATACCGATACACATACCGATACCCATACCGATACCGATAACGATACTCTTACCGATATCGACACAGATACGCACACCGATACCCATAGCGATACCCATACCGATACCCATACCGATACCCATACCGATACCCATACCGATACCCATACCGATACCCATACCGATACCCATACCGATACCCAAACCGATACCCATACCGATACCCATACCGATACGCATGCCGATAACCATACCGATATCGATACCGATACCGATACCGATACTCTTACCGATACCGAAACAGATACTCACACCGATACCCATACCGACACTCTTACCGATACCCATACCGATACCCATGCCGATACCCATACCGATACCGATACCGATACCGATACTCTTACAGATACCGATACAGATATTTACACCGATACACCTACCGATACTCCTACCGATACCCATGTCAATACCGACACCAACACTCCTACCGATACCCATACCGATACCCATACCGAAACCCATACCGATACCCATACCGATACCCATAACGATACGCATACCCATACCCATACCAGTACCCATACCGATACCCATGCCGATACCGATACCGATACCGATACTCTTACCGATACTCATACCGATACCCATATCGATACCGATACCCACATCGATACCGATACCGATACCGATACTCTTACCGATACCGATACAGATACTCTTACCGATACCGATACAGATACTCACACCGATACAAATACCGACACTCTTACCCATACCCATACCGATACCCATACCGATACCCATACCGATACCCATACCGATACACCTACCGATACTCCTACCGATACCCATATCAATACCGACACCGATACCCATACCGACACCCATACCGATACAGATACCGATACCGATACCCATACCGACACCCATACCGATACCGATAACGATACTCTTACCGATACCGACACAGATACTCACACCGATGCCCATAGCGATACCCATACCGATACCGATAACGATACCCATACCGATACCCATACCGATACCCATACCGATACCCATACCGATACCCATACCGATACCCATACCGATACGCATGCCGATAACCATACCGATATCGATACCGATACCGATACCGATACTCTTACCGATACTCATACCGATACCCATATCTATACCGATACCCACATCGATACCGATACCGATACCGATACTCTTACCGATACCGATACAGATATTTACACCGATACACCTACCGATACTCCTACCGATACCAATACCAATACCCATACCGATACCCATGCCGACACCCATACCGATACCCATGCCGATACCCATACCAATACCCATACCGATACACATACCGATACCCATACCGATACCGATAACGATACTCTTACCGATATCGACACAGATACGCACACCGATACCCATAGCGATACCCATACCGATACCCATACCGATACCCATACCGATACCCAAACCGATACCCATACCGATACCCATACCGATACCCATACCGATACACATACCGATACCCATACCGATACCCATACCGATACAGATACCGATACCCATACCGATACCCATACCGATACCCATACCGATACCCAAACCGATACCCATACCGATACCCATACCGATACGCATGCCGATAACCATACCGATATCGATACCGATACCGATACCGATACTCTTACCGATACCGAAACAGATACTCACACCGATACCCATACCGACACTCTTACCGATACCCATACCGATACCCATGCCGATACCCATACCGATACCGATACCGATACCGATACTCTTACAGATACCGATACAGATATTTACACCGATACAAATACCGATACTCCTACCGATACCCATATCAATACCGACACCAACACTCCTACCGATACCCATACCGATTCCCATACCGAAACCCATACCGATACCCATACCGATACCCATAACGATACGCATACCCATACCCATACCAGTACCCATACCGATACCCATGCCGATACCGATACCGATACCGATACTCTTACCGATACTCATACCGATACCCATATCGATACCGATACCCACATCGATACCGATACCGATACCGATACTCTTACCGATACCGATACCGATACTCTTACCGATACCGATACAGATACTCACACCGATACAAATACCGACACTCTTACCCATACCCATACCGATACCCATACCGATACCCATACCGATACCCATACCGATACCCATACCGATACACCTACCGATACTCCTACCGATACCCATATCAATACCGACACCGATACCCATACCGACACCCATACCGATACAGATACCGATACCGATACCCATACCGACACCCATACCGATACCGATAACGATACTCTTACCGATACCGACACAGATACTCACACCGATGCCCATAGCGATACCCATACCGATACCGATAACGATACTCTTACCGATACCGACACAGATATTCACACCGATACCCATAGCGATACCCATGCCGATACCCATATCGATACCCATACCGATACCCATACCGATACCCATACCGATACCCATACCGATACCCATACCGATACGCATGCCGATAACCATACCGATATCGATACCGATACCGATACCGATACTCTTACCGATACTCATACCGATACCCATATCTATACCGATACCCACATCGTTACCGATACCGATACCGATACTCTTACCGATACCGATACAGATATTTACACCGATACTCCTACCGATACTCCTACCGATACCAATACCAATACCCATACCGATACCCATGCCGACACCCATACCGATACCCATGCCGATACCCATACCAATACCCATACCGATACACATACCGATACCCATACCGATACCGATATCGATACTCTTACCGATATCGACACAGATACGCACACCGATACCCATAGCGATACCCATACCGATACCCATACCGATACCCATACCGATACCCATACCGATACCCATACCGATACCCATACCGATACCCATACCGATACCCATACCGATACACATACCGATACCCATACCGATACCCATACCGATACAGATACCGATACCCATACCGATACCCATACCGATACCCATACCGATACCCTAACCGATACCCATACCGATACCCATACCGATACGCATGCCGATAACCATACCGATATCGATACCGATACCGATACCGATACTCTTACCGATACCGAAACAGATACTCACACCGATACCCATACCGACACTCTTACCGATACCCATACCGATACCCATGCCGATACCCATACCGATACCGATACCGATACCGATACTCTTACAGATACCGATACAGATATTTACACCGATACACCTACCGATACTCCTACCGATACCCATATCAATACCGACACCAACACTCCTACCGATACCCATACCGATACCCATACCGAAACCCATACCGATACCCATACCGATACCCATAACGATACGCATACCCATACCCATACCAGTACCCATACCGATACCCATGCCGATACCGATACCGATACCGATACTCTTACCGATACTCATACCGATACCCATATCGATACCGATACCCACATCGATACCGATACCGATACCGATACTCTTACCGATACCGATACCGATACTCTTACCGATACCGATACAGATACTCACACCGATACAAATACCGACACTCTTACCCATACCCATACCGATACCCATACCGATACCCATACCGATACCCATACCGATACCCATACCGAAACCCATACCGATACCCATACCGATACCCATACCGATACCCATACCGATACCCATACGGATACGCATGCCGATAACCATACCGATATCGATACCGATACCGATACCGATACTCTTACCGATACCCATATCGATACCGATACTCTTACCGATACCGATACTCTTACTGCTACCGATACAGATACTCACACCGATACCCATACCGACACTCTTACCGATACCCATACCGATACCCATGCCGATACCCATACCGATACCGATACGGATACCGATATCGATACCGATACCGATACCGATACTCTTACCGATACCGATACAGATATTTACACCGATACACCTACCGATACTCCTACCGATACCCATATCAATACCGATACCGATACCCATACCGATACCCATACCGATACCCATACCGATACCGATAACCATACTCTTACCGATACCGACACAGATACTCACACCGATACCCATACCGATACCCATACCGATACCCATACCGATACCCATACCGATACCCATAACGATACGCATACCGATACCCATACCAGTACCCATACCGATACCCATGCCGATACCCATACCGATACCCATACCGATACCCATACCGATACCCATACCGATACCCATACCGATACCTATACCGATACCCATACCGATACCCATACCGATACGCATGCCGATAACCATACCGATATCGATACCGATACCGATACCGATACTCTTACCGATACACATACCGATACCCATACCGATACCGATAACGATACTCTTACCGATATCGACACAGATACGCACACCGATACCCATAGCGATACCCATACCGATACCCATACCGATACCCATACCGATACCCAAACCGATACCCATACCGATACCCATACCGATACCCATACCGATACACATACCGATACCCATACCGATACCCATACCGATACAGATACCGATACTCTTACCGATACCGATACAGATACTCACACCGATACAAATACCGACACTCTTACCCATACCCATACCGATACCCATACCGATACCCATACCGATACCCATACCGATACCCATACCGAAACCCATACCGATACCCATACCGATACCCATACCGATACCCATACCGATACCCATACGGATACGCATGCCGATAACCATACCGATATCGATACCGATACCGATACCGATACTCTTACCGATACCGAAACAGATACTCACACCGATACCCATACCGACACTCTTACCGATACCCATACCGATACCCATGCCGATACCCATACCGATACCGATACCGATACCGATACTCTTACAGATACCGATACAGATATTTACACCGATACACCTACCGATACTCCTACCGATACCCATATCAATACCGACACCAACACTCCTACCGATACCCATACCGATACCCATACCGAAACCCATACCTATACCCATACCGATACCCATAACGATACGCATACCCATACCCATACCAGTACCCATACCGATACCCATGCCGATACCGATACCGATACCGATACTCTTACCGATACTCATACCGATACCCATATCGATACCGATACCCACATCGATACCGATACCGATACCGATACTCTTACCGATACCGATACCGATACTCTTACCGATACCGATACAGATACTCACACCGATACCCATACCGACACTCTTACCGATACCCATACCGATACCCATGCCGATACCCATACCGATACCGATACGGATACCGATATCGATACCGATACCGATACCGATACTCTTACCGATACCGATACAGATATTTACACCGATACACCTACCGATACTCCTACCGATACCCATATCAATACCGATACCGATACCCATACCGATACCCATACCGATACCCATACCGATACCGATAACCATACTCTTACCGATACCGACACAGATACTCACACCGATACCCATACCGATACCCATACCGATACCCATACCGATACCCATACCGATACCCATAACGATACGCATACCGATACCCATACCAGTACCCATACCGATACCCATGCCGATACCCATACCGATACCCATACCGATACCCATACCGATACCCATACCGATACCCATACCGATACCTATACCGATACCCATACCGATACCCATACCGATACGCATGCCGATAACCATACCGATATCGATACCGATACCGATACCGATACTCTTACCGATACCGATACAGATATTTACACCGATACACCTACCGATACCCAAATCAATACCGATACCCATATCAATACCGATACCGACACTCCTACCGATACCCATACCGATACCCATACCGATACCCATACCGAAACCCATACAGATACCCATACCGATACCCATAACGATACGCATACCGATACCCATACCAGTACCCATACCGATACCCATGCCGATACCGATACCGATACCCATACTCTTACCCATACCGATTCCGACACCGATACCGATACCGATAATGGTACCGATACTCTTACCGATACTCCTACCGATACCCATATCGATACCGATACTCTTACCGATACCGATACTCTTACTGCTACCGATACAGATACTCACACCGATACCCATACCGACACTCTTACCGATACCCATACCGATACCCATGCCGATACCCATACCGATACCGATACGGATACCGATATCGATACCGATACCGATACCGATACTCTTACCGATACCGATACAGATATTTACACCGATACACCTACCGATACTCCTACCGATACCCATATCAATACCGATACCGATACCCATACCGATACCCATACCGATACCGATAACCATACTCTTACCGATACCGACACAGATACTCACACCGATACCCATACCGATACCCATACCGATACCCATACCGATACCCATACCGATACCGATACAGATATTTACCCCGATACACCTACCGATACTCCTACCGATACCCATATCAATACCGATACCGACACACCTACCGATACCCATACCGATACCAATACCGATACCCATACCGATACCCATACCGATACCCACACCGATACCCATACCGAAACCCATACCGATACCCATACCGATACCCATACCGATACCCATACCGATACCCATACCAATACCCATACCGATACGCATGCCGATAACCATACCGATATCGATACCGATACCGATACCGATACTCTTACCGATACCGATACAGATACTCACACCGATACAAATACCGACACTCTTACCGATACCCATACCGATACCCATACCGATACCCATACCGATACCCATACCGATACGCATGCCGATAACCATACCGATATCGATACCGATACCGATTCCGATACTCTTACCGATACTCATACCGATACCCATATCTATACCGATACCCACATCGATACCGATACCGATACCGATACTCTTACCGATACCGATACAGATATTTACACCGATACACCTACCGATACTCCTACCGATACCAATACCAATACCCATACCGATACCCATGCCGACACCCATACCGATACCCATACCGATACCCATACCGATACCCATACCGATACCCATACCGATACCCATACCGATACCCATACCGATACCCATACCGATACCCATACCGATACCGATAACGATACTCTTACCGATATCGACACAGATACGCACACCGATACCCATAGCGATACCCATACCGATACCCATACCGATACCCATACCGATACCCATACGTATACCCATACCGATACCCATACCGATATCCATACCGATTCCCATACCGATACCCATACCGATACCCATACCGATACCCATACCGATACGCATGCCGATAACCATACCGATATCGATACCGGTACCGATACCGATACTCTTACCGATACTCATACCGATGCCCATACCGATACCCATACCGATACGCATGCCGATAACCATACCGATATCGATACCGATACGGATACCGATACTCTTACCGATACCGATACAGATATTTACACCGATACACCTACCGATACCCATATCAATACCGATACCCATATCAATACCGATACCGACACTCCTACCGATACCCATACCGATACCCATACCGATACGCATGCCGATAACCATACCGATATCGATACCGATACCGATACCGATACTCTTACCGATACCGATACAGATATTTACACCGATACACCTACCGATACCCATATCAATACCGATACCGACACTCCTACCGATACCCACACCGATACCCATACCGATACCCATACCGATACCCATACCGATACCCATACCGATACCCATAACGATACGCATACCGATACCCATACCAGTACCCATACCGATACCCATGCCGATACCCATACCGATACCCATACCGATACCCATACCGATACCCATACCGATACCCATACCGATACCTATACCGATACCCATACCGATACCCATACCGATACGCATGCCGATAACCATACCGATATCGATACCGATACCGATACCGATACTTTTACCGATACCGATACAGATATTTACACCGATACACCTACCGATACCCATATCAATACCGATACCCATATCAATACCGATACCGACACTCCTACCGATACCCATACCGATACCCATAACGATACGCATACCGATACCCATACCAGTACCCATACCGATACCCATGCCGATACCGATACCGATACCCATACTCTTACCCATACCGATTCCGACACCGATACCGATACCGATAATGGTACCGATACTCTTATCGATACTCCTACCGATACCCATATCGATACCGATACTCTTACCGATACCGATACTCTTACTGCTACCGATACAGATACTCACACCGATACCCATACCGACACTCTTACCGATACCCATACCGATACCCATGCCGATACCCATACCGATACCGATACGGATACCGATATCGATACCGATACCGATACCGATACTCTTACCGATACCGATACAGATATTTACACCGATACACCTACCGATACTCCTACCGATACCCATATCAATACCGATACCGATACCCATACCGATACCCATACCGATACCGATAACCATACTCTTACCGATACCGACACAGATACTCACACCGATACCCATACCGATACCCATACCGATACCCATACCGATACCCATACCGATACCGATACAGATATTTACCCCGATACACCTACCGATACTCCTACCGATACCCATATCAATACCGATACCGACACACCTACCGATACCCATACCGATACCAATACCGATACCCATACCGATACCCATACCGATACCCACACCGATACCCATACCGAAACCCATACCGATACCCATACCGATACCCATACCGATACCCATACCGATACCCATACCAATACCCATACCGATACGCATGCCGATAACCATACCGATATCGATACCGATACCGATACCGATACTCTTACCGATACCGATACAGATACTCACACCGATACAAATACCGACACTCTTACCGATACCCATACCGATACCCATACCGATACCCATACCGATACCCATACCGATACGCATGCCGATAACCATACCGATATCGATACCGATACCGATTCCGATACTCTTACCGATACTCATACCGATACCCATATCTATACCGATACCCACATCGATACCGATACCGATACCGATACTCTTACCGATACCGATACAGATATTTACACCGATACACCTACCGATACTCCTACCGATACCAATACCAATACCCATACCGATACCCATGCCGACACCCATACCGATACCCATACCGATACCCATACCGATACCCATACCGATACCCATACCGATACCCATACCGATACCCATACCGATACCCATACCGATACCCATACCGATACCGATAACGATACTCTTACCGATATCGACACAGATACGCACACCGATACCCATAGCGATACCCATACCGATACCCATACCGATACCCATACCGATACCCATACGTATACCCATACCGATACCCATACCGATATCCATACCGATTCCCATACCGATACCCATACCGATACCCATACCGATACCCATACCGATACGCATGCCGATAACCATACCGATATCGATACCGGTACCGATACCGATACTCTTACCGATACTCATACCGATGCCCATACCGATACCCATACCGATACGCATGCCGATAACCATACCGATATCGATACCGATACGGATACCGATACTCTTACCGATACCGATACAGATATTTACACCGATACACCTACCGATACCCATATCAATACCGATACCCATATCAATACCGATACCGACACTCCTACCGATACCCATACCGATACCCATACCGATACCCATACCGATACCCATACCGATACGCATGCCGATAACCATACCGATATCGATACCGATACCGATACCGATACTCTTACCGATACCGATACAGATATTTACACCGATACACCTACCGATACCCATATCAATACCGATACCGACACTCCTACCGATACCCACACCGATACCCATACCGATACCCATACCGATACCCATACCGATACCCATACCGATACCCATAACGATACGCATACCGATACCCATACCAGTACCCATACCGATACCCATGCCGATACCCATACCGATACCCATACCGATACCCATACCGATACCCATACCGATACCCATACCGATACCTATACCGATACCCATACCGATACCCATACCGATACGCATGCCGATAACCATACCGATATCGATACCGATACCGATACCGATACTTTTACCGATACCGATACAGATATTTACACCGATACACCTACCGATACCCATATCTATACCGATACCCATATCAATACCGATACCGAAACTCCTACCGATACCCATACCGATACCCATAACGATACGCATACCGATACCCATACCAGTACCCATACCGATACCCATGCCGATACCGATACCGATACCCATACTCTTACCCATACCGATTCCGACACCGATACCGATACCGATAATGGTACCGATACTCTTATCGATACTCCTACCGATACCCATATCGATACCGATACTCTTACCGATACCGATACTCTTACTGCTACCGATACAGATACTCACACAGATACCCATACCGACACTCTTACCGATACCCATACCGATACCCATGCCGATACCCATACCGATACCGATACGGATACCGATATCGATACCGATACCGATACCGATACTCTTACCGATACCGATACAGATATTTACACCGATACACCTACCGATACTCCTACCGATACCCATATCAATACCGATACCGATACCCATACCGATACCCATACCGATACCGATAACCATACTCTTACCGATACCGACACAGATACTCACACCGATACCCATACCGATACCCATACCGATACCCATACCGATACCCATACCGATACCGATACAGATATTTACCCCGATACACCTACCGATACTCCTACCGATACCCATATCAATACCGATACCGACACACCTACCGATACCCATACCGATACCAATACCGATACCCATACCGATACCCATACCGATACCCACACCGATACCCATACCGAAACCCATACCGATACCCATACCGATACCCATACCGATACCCATACCGATACCCATACCAATACCCATACCGATACGCATGCCGATAACCATACCGATATCGATACCGATACCGATACCGATACTATTACCGATACCGATACAGATACTCACACCGATACAAATACCGACACTCTTACCGATACCCATACCGATACCCATACCGATACCCATACCGATACCCATACCGATACCCATACCGAAACCCATACCGATACCCATACCGATACCCATACCGATACCCATACCGATACCCATACCGATACCCATACCGATACCCATACCGATACCCATACCGATACGCATGCCGATAACCATACTGATATCGATACCGATACCGATACCGATACTCTTACCGATACTCCTACCGATACCCATATCGATACCGATACCCCTACCGATACCCATATCGATACCGATACCCACATCGATACCGATACAGATATTTACACCGATACACCTACCGATACTCCTACCGATACCCATATCAATACCGACACCGATACCCATACCGATACCCATACCGATACGCATGCCGATAACCATACTGATATCGATACCGATACCGATACCGATACTCTTACCGATACTCCTACCGATACCCATATCGATACCGATACCCCTACCGATACCCATATCGATACCGATACCCACATCGATACCGATACAGATATTTACACCGATACACCTACCGATACTCCTACCGATACCCATATCAATACCGACACCGATACCCATACCGACACCCATACCGATACCGATACCGATACCGATACCCATACCGACACCCATACCGATACCGATAACGATACTCTTACCGATACCGACACAGATACTCACACCGATGCCCATAGCGATACCCATACCGATACCGATAACGATACTCTTACCGATACCGACACAGATACTCACACCGATACCCATAGCGATACCCATGCCGATACCCATACCGATACCCATACCGATACCCATACCGATACCCATACCGATACCCATACCGATACCCATACCGATACGCATGCCGATAACCATACCGATATCGATACCGATACCGATTCCGATACTCTTACCGATACTCATACCGATACCCATATCTATACCGATACCCACATCGATACCGATACCCATACCGATACTCTTACCGATACCGATACAGATATTTACACCGATACACCTACCGATACTCCTACCGATACCAATACCAATACCCATACCGATACCCATACCGACACCCATACCGATACCCATGCCGATACCCATACCAATACCCATACCGATACACATACCGATACCCATACCGATACCGATAACGATACTCTTACCGATATCGACACAGATACGCACACCGATACCCATAGCGATACCCATACCGATACCCATACCGATACCCATACCGATACCCATACCGATACCCATACCGATACCCATACCGATACCCATACCGATACCCAAACCGATACCCATACCGATACCCATACCGATACGCATGCCGATAACCATACCGATATCGATACCGATACCGATACCGATACTCTTACCGATACCGAAACAGATACTCACACCGATACCCATACCGACACTCTTACCGATACCCATACCGATACCCATGCCGATACCCATACCGATACCGATACCGATACCGATACTCTTACAGATACCGATACAGATATTTACACCGATACACCTACCGATACTCCTACCGATACCCATGTCAATACCGACACCAACACTCCTACCGATACCCATACCGATACCCATACCGAAACCCATACCGATACCCATACCGATACCCATAACGATACGCATACCCATACCCATACCAGTACCCATACCGATACCCATGCCGATACCGATACCGATACCGATACTCTTACCGATACTCATACCGATACCCATATCGATACCGATACCCACATCGATACCGATACCGATACCGATACTCTTACCGATACCGATACCGATACTCTTACCGATACCGATACAGATACTCACACCGATACAAATACCGACACTCTTACCCATACCCATACCGATACCCATACCGATACCCATACCGATACCCATACCGATACACCTACCGATACTCCTACCGATACCCATATCAATACCGACACCGATACCCATACCGACACCCATACCGATACAGATACCGATACCGATACCCATACCGACACCCATACCGATACCGATAACGATACTCTTACCGATACCGACACAGATACTCACACCGATGCCCATAGCGATACCCATACCGATACCGATAACGATACCCATACCGATACCCATACCGATACCCATACCGATACCCATACCGATACCCATACCGATACCCATACCGATACGCATGCCGATAACCATACCGATATCGATACCGATACCGATACCGATACTCTTACCGATACTCATACCGATACCCATATCTATACCGATACCCACATCGATACCGATACCGATACCGATACTCTTACCGATACCGATACAGATATTTACACCGATACACCTACCGATACTCCTACCGATACCAATACCAATACCCATACCGATACCCATGCCGACACCCATACCGATACCCATGCCGATACCCATACCAATACCCATACCGATACACATACCGATACCCATACCGATACCGATAACGATACTCTTACCGATATCGACACAGATACGCACACCGATACCCATAGCGATACCCATACCGATACCCATACCGATACCCATACCGATACCCAAACCGATACCCATACCGATACCCATACCGATACCCATACCGATACACATACCGATACCCATACCGATACCCATACCGATACAGATACCGATACCCATACCGATACCCATACCGATACCCATACCGATACCCAAACCGATACCCATACCGATACCCATACCGATACGCATGCCGATAACCATACCGATATCGATACCGATACCGATACCGATACTCTTACCGATACCGAAACAGATACTCACACCGATACCCATACCGACACTCTTACCGATACCCATACCGATACCCATGCCGATACCCATACCGATACCGATACCGATACCGATACTCTTACAGATACCGATACAGATATTTACACCGATACAAATACCGATACTCCTACCGATACCCATATCAATACCGACACCAACACTCCTACCGATACCCATACCGATTCCCATACCGAAACCCATACCGATACCCATACCGATACCCA
Source organism: Andrena minutula (assembly GCA_929113495.1). Lineage (NCBI taxonomy): Eukaryota > Metazoa > Arthropoda > Insecta > Hymenoptera > Andrenidae > Andrena > Andrena minutula. The sequence continues at coordinate 722,530 of CAKMYJ010000266.1, read as the reverse complement.
TAACGATACGCATACCCATACCCATACCAGTACCCATACCGATACCCATGCCGATACCGATACCGATACCGATACTCTTACCGATACTCATACCGATACCCATATCGATACCGATACCCACATCGATACCGATACCGATACCGATACTCTTACCGATACCGATACCGATACTCTTACCGATACCGATACAGATACTCACACCGATACAAATACCGACACTCTTACCCATACCCATACCGATACCCATACCGATACCCATACCGATACCCATACCGATACCCATACCGATACACCTACCGATACTCCTACCGATACCCATATCAATACCGACACCGATACCCATACCGACACCCATACCGATACAGATACCGATACCGATACCCATACCGACACCCATACCGATACCGATAACGATACTCTTACCGATACCGACACAGATACTCACACCGATGCCCATAGCGATACCCATACCGATACCGATAACGATACTCTTACCGATACCGACACAGATATTCACACCGATACCCATAGCGATACCCATGCCGATACCCATATCGATACCCATACCGATACCCATACCGATACCCATACCGATACCCATACCGATACCCATACCGATACGCATGCCGATAACCATACCGATATCGATACCGATACCGATACCGATACTCTTACCGATACTCATACCGATACCCATATCTATACCGATACCCACATCGTTACCGATACCGATACCGATACTCTTACCGATACCGATACAGATATTTACACCGATACTCCTACCGATACTCCTACCGATACCAATACCAATACCCATACCGATACCCATGCCGACACCCATACCGATACCCATGCCGATACCCATACCAATACCCATACCGATACACATACCGATACCCATACCGATACCGATATCGATACTCTTACCGATATCGACACAGATACGCACACCGATACCCATAGCGATACCCATACCGATACCCATACCGATACCCATACCGATACCCATACCGATACCCATACCGATACCCATACCGATACCCATACCGATACACATACCGATACCCATACCGATACCCATACCGATACAGATACCGATACCCATACCGATACCCATACCGATACCCATACCGATACCCAAACCGATACCCATACCGATACCCATACCGATACGCATGCCGATAACCATACCGATATCGATACCGATACCGATACCGATACTCTTACCGATACCGAAACAGATACTCACACCGATACCCATACCGACACTCTTACCGATACCCATACCGATACCCATGCCGATACCCATACCGATACCGATACCGATACCGATACTCTTACAGATACCGATACAGATATTTACACCGATACACCTACCGATACTCCTACCGATACCCATATCAATACCGACACCAACACTCCTACCGATACCCATACCGATACCCATACCGAAACCCATACCGATACCCATACCGATACCCATAACGATACGCATACCCATACCCATACCAGTACCCATACCGATACCCATGCCGATACCGATACCGATACCGATACTCTTACCGATACTCATACCGATACCCATATCGATACCGATACCCACATCGATACCGATACCGATACCGATACTCTTACCGATACCGATACCGATACTCTTACCGATACCGATACAGATACTCACACCGATACAAATACCGACACTCTTACCCATACCCATACCGATACCCATACCGATACCCATACCGATACCCATACCGATACCCATACCGAAACCCATACCGATACCCATACCGATACCCATACCGATACCCATACCGATACCCATACGGATACGCATGCCGATAACCATACCGATATCGATACCGATACCGATACCGATACTCTTACCGATACCCATATCGATACCGATACTCTTACCGATACCGATACTCTTACTGCTACCGATACAGATACTCACACCGATACCCATACCGACACTCTTACCGATACCCATACCGATACCCATGCCGATACCCATACCGATACCGATACGGATACCGATATCGATACCGATACCGATACCGATACTCTTACCGATACCGATACAGATATTTACACCGATACACCTACCGATACTCCTACCGATACCCATATCAATACCGATACCGATACCCATACCGATACCCATACCGATACCCATACCGATACCGATAACCATACTCTTACCGATACCGACACAGATACTCACACCGATACCCATACCGATACCCATACCGATATCGATACCGATACCGATACCGATACTCTTACCGATACCGAAACAGATACTCACACCGATACCCATACCGACACTCTTACCGATACCCATACCGATACCCATGCCGATACCCATACCGATACCGATACCGATACCGATACTCTTACAGATACCGATACAGATATTTACACCGATACACCTACCGATACTCCTACCGATACCCATGTCAATACCGACACCAACACTCCTACCGATACCCATACCGATACCCATACCGAAACCCATACCGATACCCATACCGATACCCATAACGATACGCATACCCATACCCATACCAGTACCCATACCGATACCCATGCCGATACCGATACCGATACCGATACTCTTACCGATACTCATACCGATACCCATATCGATACCGATACCCATATCGATACCGATACCCACATCGATACCGATACCGATACCGATACTCTTACCGATACCGATACCGATACTCTTACCGATACCGATACAGATACTCACACCGATACAAATACCGACACTCTTACCCATACCCATACCGATACCCATACCGATACCCATACCGATACCCATACCGATACACCTACCGATACTCCTACCGATACCCATATCAATACCGACACCGATACCCATACCGACACCCATACCGATACAGATACCGATACCGATACCCATACCGACACCCATTCCGATACCGATAACGATACTCTTACCGATACCGACACAGATACTCACACCGATGCCCATAGCGATACCCATACCGATACCGATAACGATACCCATACCGATACCCATACCGATACCCATACCGATACCCATACCGATACCCATACCGATACCCATACCGATACGCATGCCGATAACCATACCGATATCGATACCGATACCGATACCGATACTCTTACCGATACTCATACCGATACCCATATCTATACCGATACCCACATCGATACCGATACCGATACCGATACTCTTACCGATACCGATACAGATATTTACACCGATACACCTACCGATACTCCTACCGATACCAATACCAATACCCATACCGATACCCATGCCGACACCCATACCGATACCCATGCCGATACCCATACCAATACCCATACCGATACACATACCGATACCCATACCGATACCGATAACGATACTCTTACCGATATCGACACAGATACGCACACCGATACCCATAGCGATACCCATACCGATACCCATACCGATACCCATACCGATACCCAAACCGATACCCATACCGATACCCATACCGATACCCATACCGATACACATACCGATACCCATACCGATACCCATACCGATACAGATACCGATACCCATACCGATACCCATACCGATACCCATACCGATACCCAAACCGATACCCATACCGATACCCATACCGATACGCATGCCGATAACCATACCGATATCGATACCGATACCGATACCGATACTCTTACCGATACCGAAACAGATACTCACACCGATACCCATACCGACACTCTTACCGATACCCATACCGATACCCATGCCGATACCCATACCGATACCGATACCGATACCGATACTCTTACAGATACCGATACAGATATTTACACCGATACAAATACCGATACTCCTACCGATACCCATATCAATACCGACACCAACACTCCTACCGATACCCATACCGATTCCCATACCGAAACCCATACCGATACCCATACCGATACCCATAACGATACGCATACCCATACCCATACCAGTACCCATACCGATACCCATGCCGATACCGATACCGATACCGATACTCTTACCGATACTCATACCGATACCCATATCGATACCGATACCCACATCGATACCGATACCGATACCGATACTCTTACCGATACCGATACCGATACTCTTACCGATACCGATACAGATACTCACACCGATACAAATACCGACACTCTTACCCATACCCATACCGATACCCATACCGATACCCATACCGATACCCATACCGATACCCATACCGATACCCATACCGATACACCTACCGATACTCCTACCGATACCCATATCAATACCGACACCGATACCCATACCGACACCCATACCGATACAGATACCGATACCGATACCCATACCGACACCCATACCGATACCGATAACGATACTCTTACCGATACCGACACAGATACTCACACCGATGCCCATAGCGATACCCATACCGATACCGATAACGATACTCTTACCGATACCGACACAGATATTCACACCGATACCCATAGCGATACCCATGCCGATACCCATACCGATACCCATACCGATACCCATACCGATACCCATGCCGATACCCATACCAATACCCATACCGATACACATACCGATACCCATACCGATACCGATATCGATACTCTTACCGATATCGACACAGATACGCACACCGATACCCATAGCGATACCCATACCGATACCCATACCGATACCCATACCGATACCCATACCGATACCCATACCGATACCCATACCGATACCCATACCGATACACATACCGATACCCATACCGATACCCATACCGATACAGATACCGATACCCATACCGATACCCATACGATACCCATACCGATACCCAAACCGATACCCATACCGATACCCATACCGATACGCATGCCGATAACCATACCGATATCGATACCGATACCGATACCGATACTCTTACCGATACCGAAACAGATACTCACACCGATACCCATACCGACACTCTTACCGATACCCATATCGATACCGATACTCTTACCGATACCGATACTCTTACTGCTACCGATACAGATACTCACACCGATACCCATACCGACACTCTTACCGATACCCATACCGATACCCATGCCGATACCCATACCGATACCGATACGGATACCGATATCGATACCGATACCGATACCGATACTCTTACCGATACCGATACAGATATTTACACCGATACACCTACCGATACTCCTACCGATACCCATATCAATACCGATACCGATACCCATACCGATACCCATACCGATACCCATACCGATACCGATAACCATACTCTTACCGATACCGACACAGATACTCACACCGATACCCATACCGATACCCATACCGATACCCATACCGATACCCATACCGATACCCATAACGATACGCATACCGATACCCATACCAGTACCCATACCGATACCCATGCCGATACCCATACCGATACCCATACCGATACCCATACCGATACCCATACCGATACCCATACCGATACCCATACCGATACCCATACCGATACAGATACCGATACCCATACCGAAACCCATACCGATACCCATACCGATACCCATACCGATACCCATACCGATACCCATACGGATACGCATGCCGATAACCATACCGATATCGATACCGATACCGATACCGATACTCTTACCGATACCCATATCGATACCGATACTCTTACCGATACCGATACTCTTACTGCTACCGATACAGATACTCACACCGATACCCATACCGACACTCTTACCGATACCCATACCGATACCCATGCCGATACCCATACCGATACCGATACGGATACCGATATCGATACCGATACCGATACCGATACTCTTACCGATACCGATACAGATATTTACACCCATACACCTACCGATACTCCTACCGATACCCATATCAATACCGATACCGATACCCATACCGATACCCATACCGATACCCATACCGATACCCATACCGATACCCATACGGATACGCATGCCGATAACCATACCGATATCGATACCGATACCGATACCGATACTCTTACCGATACCCATATCGATACCGATACTCTTACCGATACCGATACTCTTACTGCTACCGATACAGATACTCACACCGATACCCATACCGACACTCTTACCGATACCCATACCGATACCCATGCCGATACCCATACCGATACCGATACGGATACCGATATCGATACCGATACCGATACCGATACTCTTACCGATACCGATACAGATATTTACACCGATACACCTACCGATACTCCTACCGATACCCATATCAATACCGATACCGATACCCATACCGATACCCATACCGATACCCATACCGATACCGATAACCATACTCTTACCGATACCGACACAGATACTCACACCGATACCCATACCGATACCCATACCGATACCCATACCGATACCCATACCGATACCCATAACGATACGCATACCGATACCCATACCAGTACCCATACCGATACCCATGCCGATACCCATACCGATACCCATACCGATACCCATACCGATACCCATACCGATACCCATACCGATACCTATACCGATACCCATACCGATACCCATACCGATACGCATGCCGATAACCATACCGATATCGATACCGATACCGATACCGATACTCTTACCGATACCGATACAGATATTTACACCGATACACCTACCGATACCCAAATCAATACCGATACCCATATCAATACCGATACCGACACTCCTACCGATACCCATACCGATACCCATACCGATACCCATACCGAAACCCATACAGATACCCATACCGATACCCATAACGATACGCATACCGATACCCATACCAGTACCCATACCGATACCCATGCCGATACCGATACCGATACCCATACTCTTACCCATACCGATTCCGACACCGATACCGATACCGATAATGGTACCGATACTCTTACCGATACTCCTACCGATACCCATATCGATACCGATACTCTTACCGATACCGATACTCTTACTGCTACCGATACAGATACTCACACCGATACCCATACCGACACTCTTACCGATACCCATACCGATACCCATGCCGATACCCATACCGATACCGATACGGATACCGATATCGATACCGATACCGATACCGATACTCTTACCGATACCGATACAGATATTTACACCGATACACCTACCGATACTCCTACCGATACCCATATCAATACCGATACCGATACCCATACCGATACCCATACCGATACCGATAACCATACTCTTACCGATACCGACACAGATACTCACACCGATACCCATACCGATACCCATACCGATACCCATACCGATACCCATACCGATACCGATACAGATATTTACCCCGATACACCTACCGATACTCCTACCGATACCCATATCAATACCGATACCGACACACCTACCGATACCCATACCGATACCAATACCGATACCCATACCGATACCCATACCGATACCCACACCGATACCCATACCGAAACCCATACCGATACCCATACCGATACCCATACCGATACCCATACCGATACCCATACCAATACCCATACCGATACGCATGCCGATAACCATACCGATATCGATACCGATACCGATACCGATACTCTTACCGATACCGATACAGATACTCACACCGATACAAATACCGACACTCTTACCGATACCCATACCGATACCCATACCGATACCCATACCGATACCCATACCGATACGCATGCCGATAACCATACCGATATCGATACCGATACCGATTCCGATACTCTTACCGATACTCATACCGATACCCATATCTATACCGATACCCACATCGATACCGATACCGATACCGATACTCTTACCGATACCGATACAGATATTTACACCGATACACCTACCGATACTCCTACCGATACCAATACCAATACCCATACCGATACCCATGCCGACACCCATACCGATACCCATACCGATACCCATACCGATACCCATACCGATACCCATACCGATACCCATACCGATACCCATACCGATACGCATGCCGATAACCATACTGATATCGATACCGATACCGATACCGATACTCTTACCGATACTCCTACCGATACCCATATCGATACCGATACCCCTACCGATACCCATATCGATACCGATACCCACATCGATACCGATACAGATATTTACACCGATACACCTACCGATACTCCTACCGATACCCATATCAATACCGACACCGATACCCATACCGACACCCATACCGATACCGATACCGATACCGATACCCATACCGACACCCATACCGATACCGATAACGATACTCTTACCGATACCGACACAGATACTCACACCGATGCCCATAGCGATACCCATACCGATACCGATAACGATACTCTTACCGATACCGACACAGATACTCACACCGATACCCATAGCGATACCCATGCCGATACCCATACCGATACCCATACCGATACCCATACCGATACCCATACCGATACCCATACCGATACCCATACCGATACGCATGCCGATAACCATACCGATATCGATACCGATACCGATTCCGATACTCTTACCGATACTCATACCGATACCCATATCTATACCGATACCCACATCGATACCGATACCGATACCGATACTCTTACCGATACCGATACAGATATTTACACCGATACACCTACCGATACTCCTACCGATACCAATACCAATACCCATACCGATACCCATGCCGACACCCATACCGATACCCATGCCGATACCCATACCAATACCCATACCGATACACATACCGATACCCATACCGATACCGATAACGATACTCTTACCGATATCGACACAGATACGCACACCGATACCCATAGCGATACCCATACCGATACCCATACCGATACCCATACCGATATCCATACCGATACCCATACCGATACCCATACCGATACCCATACCGATACCCATACCGATACGCATGCCGATAACCATACCGATATCGATAACGGTACCGATACCGATACTCTTACCGATACTCATACCGATGCCCATACCGATACCCATACCGATACGCATGCCGATAACCATACCGATATCGATAACGGTACCGATACCGATACTCTTACCGATACTCATACCGATGCCCATACCGATACCCATACCGATACGCATGCCGATAACCATACCGATATCGATACCGATACGGATACCCATACCCATACCCATACCGATACCCATTCCGATACCCATACCGATACCCATACCGATACCCATACCAATACCCATACCGATACCCATGCCGATGCCCATACCGATACCCATGCCGATATCCATATCAATACCCATACCGATACCCATACCGATACCCATACCGATACCCATACCGATACCCATACCGATACCCATACCGATACCCATACCGATACCCATACCGATACCCATACCGATACCGATAACGATACTCTTACCGATATCGACACAGATACGCACACCGATACCCATAGCGATACCCATACCGATACCCATACCGATACCCATACCGATACCCATACCGATACCCATACCTATACCCATACCGATACCCATACCGATATCCATACCGATACCCATACCGATACCCATACCGATACCCATACCGATACCCATACCGATACGCATGCCGATAACCATACCGATATCGATACCGGTACCGATACCGATACTCTTACCGATACTCATACCGATGCCCATACCGATACCCATATCGATACGCATGCCGATAACCATACCGATATCGATACCGATACGGATACCGATACTCTTACCGATACCGATACAGATATTTACACCGATACACCTACCGATACCCATATCAATACCGATACCCATATCAATACCGATACCGACACTCCTACCGATACCCATACCGATACCCATACCGATACCCATACCGATACCCATACCGATACGCATGCCGATAACCATACCGATATCGATACCGATACTCTTACCGATACCGAAACAGATACTCACACCGATACCCATACCGACACTCTTACCGATACCCATACCGATACCCATGCCGATACCCATACCGATACCGATACCGATACCGATACTCTTACAGATACCGATACAGATATTTACACCGATACACCTACCGATACTCCTACCGATACCCATATCAATACCGACACCAACACTCCTACCGATACCCATACCGATACCCATACCGAAACCCATACCGATACCCATACCGATACCCATAACGATACGCATACCCATACCCATACCAGTACCCATACCGATACCCATGCCGATACCGATACCGATACCGATACTCTTACCGATACTCATACCGATACCCATATCGATACCGATACCCACATCGATACCGATACCGATACCGATACTCTTACCGATACCGATACCGATACTCTTACCGATACCGATACAGATACTCACACCGATACAAATACCGACACTCTTACCCATACCCATACCGATACCCATACCGATACCCATACCGATACCCATACCGATACCCATACCGAAACCCATACCGATACCCATACCGATACCCATACCGATACCCATACCGATACCCATACGGATACGCATGCCGATAACCATACCGATATCGATACCGACACCGATACCGATACTCTTACCGATACCCATATCGATACCGATACTCTTACCGATACCGATACTCTTACTGCTACCGATACAGATACTCACACCGATACCCATACCGACACTCTTACCGATACCCATACCGATACCCATGCCGATACCCATACCGATACCGATACGGATACCGATATCGATACCGATACCGATACCCATACCGATACCCATACCGATACCCATACCGATACACATACCGATACCCATGCCGATACCCATACCGATACCGATACCGATACCCATACCCATATCGATACCGATACTCTTACCGATACCGATACTCTTACTGCTACCGATACAGATACTCACACCGATACCCATACCGACACTCTTACCGATACCCATACCGATACCCATGCCGATACCCATACCGATACCGATACGGATACCGATATCGATACCGATACCGATACCCATACCGATACCCATACCGATACCCATACCGATACACATACCGATACCCATGCCGATACCCATACCGATACCCATACCGATACCCATACCGATACCCATACCGATACGCATGCCGATAACCATACCGATATCGATACCGATACCGATACCGATACTCTTACCGATACTCATACCGATACCCATATCTATACCGATACCCACATCGTTACCGATACCGATACCGATACTCTTACCGATACCGATACAGATATTTACACCGATACTCCTACCGATACTCCTACCGATACCAATACCAATACCCATACCGATACCCATGCCGACACCCATACCGATACCCATGCCGATACCCATACCAATACCCATACCGATACACATACCGATACCCATACCGATACCGATATCGATACTCTTACCGATATCGACACAGATACGCACACCGATACCCATAGCGATACCCATACCGATACCCATACCGATACCCATACCGATACCCATACCGATACCCATACCGATACCCATACCGATACCCATACCGATACACATACCGATACCCATACCGATACCCATACCGATACAGATACCGATACCCATACCGATACCCATACCGATACCCATACCGATACCCAAACCGATACCCATACCGATACCCATACCGATACGCATGCCGATAACCATACCGATATCGATACCGATACCGATACCGATACTCTTACCGATACCGAAACAGATACTCACACCGATACCCATACCGACACTCTTACCGATACCCATACCGATACCCATGCCGATACCCATACCGATACCGATACCGATACCGATACTCTTACAGATACCGATACAGATATTTACACCGATACACCTACCGATACTCCTACCGATACCCATATCAATAACGACACCAACACTCCTACCGATACCCATACCGATACCCATACCGAAACCCATACCGATACCCATACCGATACCCATAACGATACGCATACCCATACCCATACCAGTACCCATACCGATACCCATGCCGATACCGATACCGATACCGATACTCTTACCGATACTCATACCGATACCCATATCGATACCGATACCCACATCGATACCGATACCGATACCGATACTCTTACCGATACCGATACCGATACTCTTACCGATACCGATACAGATACTCACACCGATACAAATACCGACACTCTTACCCATACCCATACCGATACCCATACCGATACCCATACCGATACCCATACCGATACCCATACCGAAACCCATACCGATACCCATACCGATACCCATACCGATACCCATACCGATACCCATACCGATACCCATACGGATACGCATGCCGATAACCATACCGATATCGATACCGATACCGATACCGATACTCTTACCGATACCCATATCGATACCGATACTCTTACCGATACCGATACTCTTACTGCTACCGATACAGATACTCACACCGATACCCATACCGACACTCTTACCGATACCCATACCGATACCCATGCCGATACCCATACCGATACCGATACGGATACCGATATCGATACCGATACCGATACCGATACTCTTACCGATACCGATACAGATATTTACACCGATACACCTACCGATACTCCTACCGATACCCATATCAATACCGATACCGATACCCATACCGATACCCATACCGATACCCATACCGATACCGATAACCATACTCTTACCGATACCGACACAGATACTCACACCGATACCCATACCGATACCCATACCGATATCGATACCGATACCGATACCGATACTCTTACCGATACCGAAACAGATACTCACACCGATACCCATACCGACACTCTTACCGATACCCATACCGATACCCATGCCGATACCCATACCGATACCGATACCGATACCGATACTCTTACAGATACCGATACAGATATTTACACCGATACACCTACCGATACTCCTACCGATACCCATGTCAATACCGACACCAACACTCCTACCGATACCCATACCGATACCCATACCGAAACCCATACCGATACCCATACCGATACCCATAACGATACGCATACCCATACCCATACCAGTACCCATACCGATACCCATGCCGATACCGATACCGATACCGATACTCTTACCGATACTCATACCGATACCCATATCGATACCGATACCCATATCGATACCGATACCCACATCGATACCGATACCGATACCGATACTCTTACCGATACCGATACCGATACTCTTACCGATACCGATACAGATACTCACACCGATACAAATACCGACACTCTTACCCATACCCATACCGATACCCATACCGATACCCATACCGATACCCATACCGATACACCTACCGATACTCCTACCGATACCCATATCAATACCGACACCGATACCCATACCGACACCCATACCGATACAGATACCGATACCGATACCCATACCGACACCCATTCCGATACCGATAACGATACTCTTACCGATACCGACACAGATACTCACACCGATGCCCATAGCGATACCCATACCGATACCGATAACGATACCCATACCGATACCCATACCGATACCCATACCGATACCCATACCGATACCCATACCGATACCCATACCGATACGCATGCCGATAACCATACCGATATCGATACCGATACCGATACCGATACTCTTACCGATACTCATACCGATACCCATATCTATACCGATACCCACATCGATACCGATACCGATACCGATACTCTTACCGATACCGATACAGATATTTACACCGATACACCTACCGATACTCCTACCGATACCAATACCAATACCCATACCGATACCCATGCCGACACCCATACCGATACCCATGCCGATACCCATACCAATACCCATACCGATACACATACCGATACCCATACCGATACCGATAACGATACTCTTACCGATATCGACACAGATACGCACACCGATACCCATAGCGATACCCATACCGATACCCATACCGATACCCATACCGATACCCAAACCGATACCCATACCGATACCCATACCGATACCCATACCGATACACATACCGATACCCATACCGATACCCATACCGATACAGATACCGATACCCATACCGATACCCATACCGATACCCATACCGATACCCAAACCGATACCCATACCGATACCCATACCGATACGCATGCCGATAACCATACCGATATCGATACCGATACCGATACCGATACTCTTACCGATACCGAAACAGATACTCACACCGATACCCATACCGACACTCTTACCGATACCCATACCGATACCCATGCCGATACCCATACCGATACCGATACCGATACCGATACTCTTACAGATACCGATACAGATATTTACACCGATACAAATACCGATACTCCTACCGATACCCATATCAATACCGACACCAACACTCCTACCGATACCCATACCGATTCCCATACCGAAACCCATACCGATACCCATACCGATACCCATAACGATACGCATACCCATACCCATACCAGTACCCATACCGATACCCATGCCGATACCGATACCGATACCGATACTCTTACCGATACTCATACCGATACCCATATCGATACCGATACCCACATCGATACCGATACCGATACCGATACTCTTACCGATACCGATACCGATACTCTTACCGATACCGATACAGATACTCACACCGATACAAATACCGACACTCTTACCCATACCCATACCGATACCCATACCGATACCCATACCGATACCCATACCGATACCCATACCGATACACCTACCGATACTCCTACCGATACCCATATCAATACCGACACCGATACCCATACCGACACCCATACCGATACAGATACCGATACCGATACCCATACCGACACCCATACCGATACCGATAACGATACTCTTACCGATACCGACACAGATACTCACACCGATGCCCATAGCGATACCCATACCGATACCGATAACGATACTCTTACCGATACCGACACAGATATTCACACCGATACCCATAGCGATACCCATGCCGATACCCATACCGATACCCATACCGATACCCATACCGATACCCATGCCGATACCCATACCAATACCCATACCGATACACATACCGATACCCATACCGATACCGATATCGATACTCTTACCGATATCGACACAGATACGCACACCGATACCCATAGCGATACCCATACCGATACCCATACCGATACCCATACCGATACCCATACCGATACCCATACCGATACCCATACCGATACCCATACCGATACACATACCGATACCCATACCGATACCCATACCGATACAGATACCGATACCCATACCGATACCCATACCGATACCCATACCGATACCCAAACCGATACCCATACCGATACCCATACCGATACGCATGCCGATAACCATACCGATATCGATACCGATACCGATACCGATACTCTTACCGATACCGAAACAGATACTCACACCGATACCCATACCGACACTCTTACCGATACCCATATCGATACCGATACTCTTACCGATACCGATACTCTTACTGCTACCGATACAGATACTCACACCGATACCCATACCGACACTCTTACCGATACCCATACCGATACCCATGCCGATACCCATACCGATACCGATACGGATACCGATATCGATACCGATACCGATACCGATACTCTTACCGATACCGATACAGATATTTACACCGATACACCTACCGATACTCCTACCGATACCCATATCAATACCGATACCGATACCCATACCGATACCCATACCGATACCCATACCGATACCGATAACCATACTCTTACCGATACCGACACAGATACTCACACCGATACCCATACCGATACCCATACCGATACCCATACCGATACCCATACCGATACCCATAACGATACGCATACCGATACCCATACCAGTACCCATACCGATACCCATGCCGATACCCATACCGATACCCATACCGATACCCATACCGATACCCATACCGATACCCATACCGATACCCATACCGATACCCATACCGATACAGATACCGATACCCATACCGAAACCCATACCGATACCCATACCGATACCCATACCGATACCCATACCGATACCCATACGGATACGCATGCCGATAACCATACCGATATCGATACCGATACCGATACCGATACTCTTACCGATACCCATATCGATACCGATACTCTTACCGATACCGATACTCTTACTGCTACCGATACAGATACTCACACCGATACCCATACCGACACTCTTACCGATACCCATACCGATACCCATGCCGATACCCATACCGATACCGATACGGATACCGATATCGATACCGATACCGATACCGATACTCTTACCGATACCGATACAGATATTTACACCCATACACCTACCGATACTCCTACCGATACCCATATCAATACCGATACCGATACCCATACCGATACCCATACCGATACCCATACCGATACCCATACCGATACCCATACGGATACGCATGCCGATAACCATACCGATATCGATACCGATACCGATACCGATACTCTTACCGATACCCATATCGATACCGATACTCTTACCGATACCGATACTCTTACTGCTACCGATACAGATACTCACACCGATACCCATACCGACACTCTTACCGATACCCATACCGATACCCATGCCGATACCCATACCGATACCGATACGGATACCGATATCGATACCGATACCGATACCGATACTCTTACCGATACCGATACAGATATTTACACCGATACACCTACCGATACTCCTACCGATACCCATATCAATACCGATACCGATACCCATACCGATACCCATACCGATACCCATACCGATACCGATAACCATACTCTTACCGATACCGACACAGATACTCACACCGATACCCATACCGATACCCATACCGATACCCATACCGATACCCATACCGATACCCATAACGATACGCATACCGATACCCATACCAGTACCCATACCGATACCCATGCCGATACCCATACCGATACCCATACCGATACCCATACCGATACCCATACCGATACCCATACCGATACCTATACCGATACCCATACCGATACCCATACCGATACGCATGCCGATAACCATACCGATATCGATACCGATACCGATACCGATACTCTTACCGATACCGATACAGATATTTACACCGATACACCTACCGATACCCAAATCAATACCGATACCCATATCAATACCGATACCGACACTCCTACCGATACCCATACCGATACCCATACCGATACCCATACCGAAACCCATACAGATACCCATACCGATACCCATAACGATACGCATACCGATACCCATACCAGTACCCATACCGATACCCATGCCGATACCGATACCGATACCCATACTCTTACCCATACCGATTCCGACACCGATACCGATACCGATAATGGTACCGATACTCTTACCGATACTCCTACCGATACCCATATCGATACCGATACTCTTACCGATACCGATACTCTTACTGCTACCGATACAGATACTCACACCGATACCCATACCGACACTCTTACCGATACCCATACCGATACCCATGCCGATACCCATACCGATACCGATACGGATACCGATATCGATACCGATACCGATACCGATACTCTTACCGATACCGATACAGATATTTACACCGATACACCTACCGATACTCCTACCGATACCCATATCAATACCGATACCGATACCCATACCGATACCCATACCGATACCGATAACCATACTCTTACCGATACCGACACAGATACTCACACCGATACCCATACCGATACCCATACCGATACCCATACCGATACCCATACCGATACCGATACAGATATTTACCCCGATACACCTACCGATACTCCTACCGATACCCATATCAATACCGATACCGACACACCTACCGATACCCATACCGATACCAATACCGATACCCATACCGATACCCATACCGATACCCACACCGATACCCATACCGAAACCCATACCGATACCCATACCGATACCCATACCGATACCCATACCGATACCCATACCAATACCCATACCGATACGCATGCCGATAACCATACCGATATCGATACCGATACCGATACCGATACTCTTACCGATACCGATACAGATACTCACACCGATACAAATACCGACACTCTTACCGATACCCATACCGATACCCATACCGATAC
Organism: Andrena minutula; assembly: GCA_929113495.1. Taxonomy (NCBI): domain Eukaryota; kingdom Metazoa; phylum Arthropoda; class Insecta; order Hymenoptera; family Andrenidae; genus Andrena; species Andrena minutula. The sequence goes on along the minus strand of CAKMYJ010000266.1, from coordinate 704,270 downwards.
CCATACCGATACCCATACCGATACGCATGCCGATAACCATACCGATATCGATACCGATACCGATTCCGATACTCTTACCGATACTCATACCGATACCCATATCTATACCGATACCCACATCGATACCGATACCGATACCGATACTCTTACCGATACCGATACAGATATTTACACCGATACACCTACCGATACTCCTACCGATACCAATACCAATACCCATACCGATACCCATGCCGACACCCATACCGATACCCATACCGATACCCATACCGATACCCATACCGATACCCATACCGATACCCATACCGATACCCATACCGATACGCATGCCGATAACCATACTGATATCGATACCGATACCGATACCGATACTCTTACCGATACTCCTACCGATACCCATATCGATACCGATACCCCTACCGATACCCATATCGATACCGATACCCACATCGATACCGATACAGATATTTACACCGATACACCTACCGATACTCCTACCGATACCCATATCAATACCGACACCGATACCCATACCGACACCCATACCGATACCGATACCGATACCGATACCCATACCGACACCCATACCGATACCGATAACGATACTCTTACCGATACCGACACAGATACTCACACCGATGCCCATAGCGATACCCATACCGATACCGATAACGATACTCTTACCGATACCGACACAGATACTCACACCGATACCCATAGCGATACCCATGCCGATACCCATACCGATACCCATACCGATACCCATACCGATACCCATACCGATACCCATACCGATACCCATACCGATACCCATACCGATACGCATGCCGATAACCATACCGATATCGATAACGGTACCGATACCGATACTCTTACCGATACTCATACCGATGCCCATACCGATACCCATACCGATACGCATGCCGATAACCATACCGATATCGATAACGGTACCGATACCGATACTCTTACCGATACTCATACCGATGCCCATACCGATACCCATACCGATACGCATGCCGATAACCATACCGATATCGATACCGATACGGATACCCATACCCATACCCATACCGATACCCATTCCGATACCCATACCGATACCCATACCGATACCCATACCAATACCCATACCGATACCCATGCCGATGCCCATACCGATACCCATGCCGATATCCATATCAATACCCATACCGATACCCATACCGATACCCATACCGATACCCATACCGATACCCATACCGATACCCATACCGATACCCATACCGATACCCATACCGATACCCATACCGATACCGATAACGATACTCTTACCGATATCGACACAGATACGCACACCGATACCCATAGCGATACCCATACCGATACCCATACCGATACCCATACCGATACCCATACCGATACCCATACCGATACCCATACCTATACCCATACCGATACCCATACCGATATCCATACCGATACCCATACCGATACCCATACCGATACCCATACCGATACCCATACCGATACGCATGCCGATAACCATACCGATATCGATACCGGTACCGATACCGATACTCTTACCGATACTCATACCGATGCCCATACCGATACCCATATCGATACGCATGCCGATAACCATACCGATATCGATACCGATACGGATACCGATACTCTTACCGATACCGATACAGATATTTACACCGATACACCTACCGATACCCATATCAATACCGATACCCATATCAATACCGATACCGACACTCCTACCGATACCCATACCGATACCCATACCGATACCCATACCGATACCCATACCGATACGCATGCCGATAACCATACCGATATCGATACCGATACCGATACCGATACTCTTACCGATACCGATACAGATATTTACACCGATACACCTACCGATACCCATATCAATACCGATACCGACACTCCTACCGATACACACACCGATACCCATACCGATACCCATACCGATACCCATACCGATACCCATACCGATACCCATAACGATACGCATACCGATACCCATACCAGTACCCATACCGATACCCATGCCGATACCCATACCGATACCCATACCGATACCCATACCGATACCCATACCGATACCCATACCGATACCTATACCGATACCCATACCGATACCCATACCGATACGCATGCCGATAACCATACCGATATCGATACCGATACCGATACCGATACTCTTACCGATACCGATACAGATATTTACACCGATACACCTACCGATACCCATATCAATACCGATACCCATATCAATACCGATACCGACACTCCTACCGATACCCATACCGATACCCATACCGATACCCATACCGAAACCCATACAGATACCCATACCGATACCCATAACGATACGCATACCGATACCCATACCAGTACCCATACCGATACCCATGCCGATACCGATACCGATACCCATACTCTTACCCATACCGATTCCGACACCGATACCGATACCGATAATGGTACCGATACTCTTACCGATACTCCTACCGATACCCATATCGATACCGATACTCTTACCGATACCGATACTCTTACTGCTACCGATACAGATACTCACACCGATACCCATACCGACACTCTTACCGATACCCATACCGATACCCATGCCGATACCCATACAGATACCGATACGGATACCGATATCGATACCGATACCGATACCGATACCGATACTCTTACCGATACCGATACAGATATTTACACCGATACACCTACCGATACTCCTACCGATACCCATATCAATACCGATACCGATACCCATACCGATACCCATACCGATACCGATAACCATACTCTTACCGATACCGACACAGATACTCACACCGATACCCATACCGATACCCATACCGATACCCATACCGATACCGATACAGATATTTACCCCGATACACCTACCGATACACCTACCGATACCCATATCAATACCGATACCGACACACCTACCGATACCCATACCGATACCAATACCGATACCCATACCGATACCCATACCGATACCCACACCGATACCCATACCGAAACCCATACCGATACCCATACCGATACCCATACCGATACCCATACCGATACCCATACCAATACCCATACCGATACGCATGCCGATAACCATACCGATATCGATACCAATACCGATACCGATACTCTTACCGATACCGACACAGATACTCACACCGATACCCATACCGATACCCATACCGATACCCATACCGATACCGATACAGATATTTACCCCGATACACCTACCGATACACCTACCGATACCCATATCAATACCGATACCGACACACCTACCGATACCCATACCGATACCCATACCGATACCCATACCGATACCCATACCGATACCCATACCGAAACCCATACCGATACCCATACCGATACCCATACCGATACCCATACCGATACCCATACCGATACCCATACCGATACCCATACCGATACGCATGCCGATAACCATACTGATATCGATACCGATACCGATACCGATACTCTTACCGATACTCCTACCGATACCCATATCGATACCGATACCCCTACCGATACCCATATCGATACCGATACCCACATCGATACCGATACAGATATTTACACCGATACACCTACCGATACTCCTACCGATACCCATATCAATACCGACACCGATACCCATACCGATACCCATACCGATACGCATGCCGATAACCATACTGATATCGATACCGATACCGATACCGATACTCTTACCGATACTCCAACCGATACCCATATCGATACCGATACCCCTACCGATACCCATATCGATACCGATACCCACATCGATACCGATACAGATATTTACACCGATACACCTACCGATACTCCTACCGATACCCATATCAATACCGACACCGATACCCATACCGACACCCATACCGATACCGATACCGATACCGATACCCATACCGACACCCATACCGATACCGATAACGATACTCTTACCGATACCGACACAGATACTCACACCGATGCCCATAGCGATACCCATACCGATACCGATAACGATACTCTTACCGATACCGACACAGATACTGTGACGTCCCCCAAAATTTCGCTCGCAGATAAAATAATATTTCTTTATAAACCATTATACAACTCTTCTCAAATCTCCCCAAACTCCAATTCTTACCCCTTCTCCATGACCTCGACCTCCTTGGCGATGTACCTTAGCGGTCCCCATCACAAGACGGTCAATTAATGAAACTCCTCCACCTATTCGCCCAACGCGGCACAAACTCTTCCCTCCTATCAAATCTAAACAAGTCCCTCGCCTCTTATATCTCTTAAATCGAGACCCCGTCTCATATCCTTTAAATGACCAAAGCAGTCAACGCCACTATCACCCCTTTCCTATCAAAACACCCAAAATCCACTCGAGGAGTTGAGCAGTACGAAACTACGTGTAGAAAAACCCCTAAAGGATAATCGCGAGGATTATTTGGCGTACGTGCCGAAAATGCGAGTCCAAATATAGACCAACCTTTGGTCCTTACAAAAACCCCGGAAATGTTACTGCGACGCATATGCGTAACTATGTCAAGGTGCGTACTGCGCACCCCCCTTCAAGCCGAAAAGATTGTAATTAGTATAAATACGAGGAACCGCGAGAGCTCGTCCTCTTTCTACGGAAATCAATCAACGACTCTTCTACGGAAACATCTCCAGGAAGCCTTCAGTTTTATTAAACCTATAAATTCAAAGTGTTTTACAAAGTGTTCTACAAAGACTAACGTAAGCCACTATAATTATCTTTATTACCAAGGGATATCATCTCCATTTATATTATTTTGTATTGCTACGCGTATTGCGTTTACCTATTATTCGTATTGCTATTCTAATTACTTTTCATATTATATTATACAACGACGCGTATTGCGTTTACCTATTATTCGTATTGCTATTCTAATTACTTTTCATACTATATTATCTTGTTACGCTTGTTGCTTTTTTCATATTGTATTATTAACGCTCATCGCTATCATATTCCATATATTGTATGTCATGCTCATAATCACATTTTATATATTGATAACCATTTATATAAATGTTCTGTGCCAATGCTTAATGTCTAACGCATTCAATGTTCTACAAATCACTTTCATAACCAGTGCATATATTCTTGCCTAAACTAATAAACCGCATTGTTTTAAATTACGTTTCGAGTTAATGTATTAATCCTTCGGCTGCGAAGATCCCTAAATCCACACAAGCTGCCGGAACAGCTGATTACGGGCAACGACCGCGGAAAGCATCGCGGTGTTTACCAACTTACTTTTACATAGCTCGCGTATAACCGTATGACTAGCTGATTTTGCTGAATCATTACAAGTGTCTTTTACCTCGATGCAACGGTAAATCCGATTACCGAAACCAAATCATAACAAGTGCTCTAACGGGTGTCCCCACGGAAAGTACCACAATAAACCTTCCCTGGTCGATTAGCGTGTAGGATTCAAGATCCTCGCCTGATTTCCTTCTGCCCTCAGCGTGCAGGATTCAAGATCCTCGCCTGAGATCCTTTCTACCCTCAGCGTGCAGGATTCAAGATCCTCGCCTGATTTCCTTCTGCCCACAGCGTGTAGGATTCAAGATCCTCGCCTGATTTCCTTCTGCCCACAGCGTGTAGGATTCAAGATCCTCGCCTGAACCCCTTTTACCCTCAGCGTGTAGGATTCAAGATCCTCGCCTGAGTTCCTTCTGCCCTCAGTGTGCAGGATTCAAAATCCTCGCCTGAGTATCATTTTAAACCCCATGTCATTGTCCCTAAAGACCTCCACCCGGGACGTGACATAATTTTGGTGACAGCGGTGGGATACGCGTTTGCCGTTGATAGAAGGAAATTCTATGATACGGTGCTCACAAAGTCCCTATTTTCAAGTATGTGTATTAATTGCCCAAATCGGGGTGTACTGAACTATTGTAGCCGCAGATTACAAAGTTTGACTGCGTATATGCGGTGGATGATCTGCGTTTCTGGGAGCATAGCAACAACCATTGACGGTTACGATATTTGTTTAAGCTGCTCCCTACGAGATCCAACAGACACCGAAAGAGCTTATTTAATCCATTATTGCCAAACGCCTTACGTGTTCCCCAATTGCCCACGGTGCGGCATTGTCTTGCTCCACAAACGTCCTGCTGATCAGTGCGTTGATTGCATAAATTGGTATCTCTCTTCTGAAAGGAGTTATAATGAATTCGACAACGTCTACCCGTGTAGACAAATTCCAGATTTATAAGTAATAATTAACAGTTGTCTGAAGTAACGTAATTTTAGCCACATAAGATGGGATCTTCGTATACCGTTGAAAGAAAAGAAATACTTTTTCCACACGGTCCCCGTGATTTAACATGTACATTACTCGCACGCAACAGATCGCAGTAGCCTATCGAAGCCGCAGGGCACAGTAAAACTGCGTTTAGCTACAACGAACCAAGTCAACGAAATTTGCTTATGCTGCTCCCGGTGGGACCCAGTAAATACGGTGACAGTATCTGAAAATTATTACTGCCAATCGTCCTATAAATTCCACAATTGCCCTCGATGCAATCAAATCTTACTTTAAACATGTCTGTGTACGGTGAAGCCGACGACTCTCCCGTAATGGATCAAGACGCGGGCCCTTCCACTAACAGAATAGACACCGCGACCGCCGAATTAATGGATCGGGTACAATTATTGCGGGAAAAACAAGCTGATATTGAGAGCTTGTACGCGAGATATGTCGTAAACCTGCAATCCAATACGCGTTCGGGCGTAGCCAATGGTTCAGATGGCCCCGCGTTAGAAGATCTTTCTAGTCAAATTCAAGCCACCCGCGAAATAATGGAAAAAATTCTTATGTCTCCGCCAACGGCAAACAAATTTGCTACTCCAGGTTCCTCCCGTTTCGATAGGAAGCCCGTACTAAATTATAATTATATTCCGGACCAGGATCCATTGCCCCAGATCACATTAAAAGACGCCGTAGAAACGGTCCCAGAGTTTAACGGTCACAACATGTCCGTTTTGCAATTCGCGAGAGCCTGCAATAGGGCTAAGGCTCTGATTCCCTCGCAAGCCGAACCCCAGTTAGCGAGGTTGTTGAGAAATAAACTGCAAGACCATGCGTACTTGGCTGTTGAGGATCGGGTCTTTGACTCCGTAAGTGAATTAGTCAAACGACTGAAACGTACCTTTTCCCCTGCTAAAACATCAGACCACTATCGTGGAGAACTAGCGAACGTTATCAAGGGATCCAACGAGCACATATTGGAGTATATCTCTCGCGTAAAGGACCTCCGATTCGCCATTCTAGACGAAGATAGGGAATATTACCGCGACTTCGCGCGAAATCACCCGCAGGATCTGGATCGCCTAACTATTGATTCTTTCGTTGATGGCCTTCCACCTCATATAAGGATGAGGCTACAACAACACCAATTCGAAACGCTCAACGAAGCGTTCGATTTAGCTGTCCGTGTGGACAAAGAAATTACCAGGGACCGTCTCCGATTCCCCGAGCAGAAGACTCCCAAATTAACCTGCCAACTCTGCAACAAGACAGGTCATGAGGCACGGTCCTGTTGGAGTAACCAAGGCCCGCCAGCTCATCCTTCCGAGAGGAACTCTCTAAACCGCGCCGCGGAATATGGGTCCCAAGCACCCAAACCCCAGGTCACCTACTGGGACATGTCTCGACCTCCACCTTCCAGGCCTACGGAGCTGCGAATCTGCGGGAACTGTAAAAAGCCCGGACATGTGACTTCGGAATGCAGAAAACGCACCTTCACTATCAAGGAAGATCCTAGAGCCTTGTGGGAAACGAAGTCGGGAATTACTCCTCCGAGCGCCGATGGATGCGAACTGTGGAACAAGCCAAGCAGAAGCGCACCCATTTACGAAATACCCCAAAGCACTAGCGGTATTATAAGAATCGCTACAGTGCAACTAAACCCGGTCGTGCTACGGCCGAGGACAAAATCCTCATTTTTTGTACATAATCCAGACTTAAAGGAATACTCGCAAATTATAAATTCTAGCGAGATTGACACTCCAAGCATCATGCCCACCATCGAAGTAGAGAAATCCGACAGGAAAACTCCAGAATCCAAACCTAAAAGACCAATAGAGACTACAACGCCTATAGGCATTACTCCCATCCACCCCCTAATAAAAAACAAGTCCCTCTTAGCCCTGGATCCGTCGATCCACCATCTCGAGGCACCCACGAAAGTGTACTCACTCTTACCCCCTGCGCTATACGCCAAACCAACCCTTCCCCTAAACTCCCAAAAGTCTCTTGCGGCTACGCTGGAACTGGTAGTATTCAAAATTTCTGCGGAAACTCCTTCAAGGGCAGAAAATTTATTTAAGTCAATCTCTAAAGAGCACCCGATTCATGGAGAATGCGATAAGTTCTCCGAAGCTGCACCTCACATGCCAAAACGAATTAAAAATTTCCTTGGATTAACCAGATATCATCGAAGGTTTATCCCAGAATTTTCTAAAAATGCTCGCCAGTTAACCCAGCTTTTCAAGAACGACCCAGCATTTAACTGCGGACCGTCCCAGCAAACTGCTTTCAACCACTTAAGTTCAGTGTTGCAGAAGGAACTTATCCTGCAATACCCAAAATTTGACCTGGGATTCAACGTCACTACAGACGACTTATCCTATACTTCCCCTGCAGTGGAGGCATGCTCCAAACGACCACGAGACAAATGTGACGACAACTTGGAGGACTGGCCCAAACGTGGACCAAGCAGTTCCAAGAGGCCTCGGTTCTCAAAATCACCGATCCATGCGCCAACGAGTGGCAGCAACCCCGTCAACTCTGCAACACCCACATCCAGCATTCGCCAGGGAAGGAAATGCAGAAGGATTCAACCACATAGAAAGATGTGCCGGGAAATATCATCTGCAGATATTCCACCAATTCCCTCACCAGAAAACATACGTGAAAAACTGCCTACAAATACAACAAGCAACACTTATAAACTACCCATACAGGGTTTATTTGTAAAATATTTTGTGTGCGTGCTTCTCAGCCTATACTCATCAATTAAGATCGCTGACGAAGTTATTAAAAGATTCATTTGTCATTTCGGAGCTCCTAGAGCCATTCTCAAAGACCAAGTACCAAATTTTATAAAACCGGCACCGTGGAAATGGAAAGACCAACAATTCCGAACCACAGCCTTTCACCCACCGTCTAACGGCTCTCTAGAGAGATTGCATCTCGTAATGACCCAATATTTAAAATTGATTATCGGTAGATACACTGACTGGGACGAATGGACCAACTTGGCCGCGATCTCGTATAATGCCAGTGTCCGCGAGTGTAATAAATACACTCCGCATGAAAAATTATTCGGGAAATTAGCTCGGAAACCGAACCGGAACCCGGTTCTTGAAGAAATTGAAAATAAAACATACCAAGGTTACCTTTCGAAACTGAGTAGGAGCCTAAGGTATAAAAAACCTGACGATCGCGATATTCATTTGCGCGAGAGTCCCGGTTGACCCCAAGTCACAATAAACAAAAACATTAATCAAATTTTCCAATATAGATCGTTGCAACTGCAACACTTATTGCAGTCACCACTTACGCGGCTATGCCGTCAAGAGGGAAGGAAGGAATATCACATCCCCCCTCTCTAAAAACATCTCATACATCATCATCAAGGAGGCGTCTTCACAGACGCTCATCGCTATAGATGACTCCTTCCCCTCCAACATCAGTCATCAGAGCAACTCCAAGATGCCACTGCCCCTTCGGCCCGTATAGACCCCAATCTTACGAACGAACAAATCCACCCCGCTCCTTACAGGGAAGAAATGCAGGCATTTCTTCATATAAGGGGGGAGGTGTGACGTCCCCCAAAATTTCGCTCGCAGATAAAATAATATTTCTTTATAAACCATTATACAACTCTTCTCAAATCTCCCCAAACTCCAATTCTTACCCCTTCTCCATGACCTCGACCTCCTTGGCGATGTACCTTAGCGGTCCCCATCACAAGACGGTCAATCAATGAAACTCCTCCACCTATTCGCCCAACGCGGCACAAACTCTTCCCTCCTATCAAATCTAAACAAGTCCCTCGCCTCTTATATCTCTTAAATCGAGACCCCGTCTCATATCCTTTAAATGACCAAAGCAGTCAACGCCACTATCACCCCTTTCCTATCAAAACACCCAAAATCCACTCGAGGAGTTGAGCAGTACGAAACTACGTGTAGAAAAACCCCTAAAGGATAATCGCGAGGATTATTTGGCGTACGTGCCGAAAATGCGAGTCCAAATATAGACCAACCTTTGGTCCTTACAAAAACCCCGGAAATGTTACTGCGACGCATATGCGTAACTATGTCAAGGTGCGTACTGCGCACCCCCCTTCAATCCGAAAAGATTGTAATTAGTATAAATACGAGGAACCGCGAGAGCTCGTCCTCTTTCTACGGAAATCAATCAACGACTCTTCTACGGAAACATCTCCAGGAAGCCTTCAGTTTTATTAAACCTATAAATTCAAAGTGTTTTACAAAGTGTTCTACAAAGACTAACGTAAGCCACTATAATTATCTTTATTACCAAGGGATATCATCTCCATTTATATTATTTTGTATTGCTACGCGTATTGCGTTTACCTATTATTCGTATTGCTATTCTAATTACTTTTCATATTATATTATACAACGACGCGTATTGCGTTTACCTATTATTCGTATTGCTATTCTAATTACTTTTCATACTATATTATCTTGTTACGCTTGTTGCTTTTTTCATATTGTATTATTAACGCTCATCGCTATCATATTCCATATATTGTATGTCATGCTCATAATCACATTTTATATATTGATAACCATTTATATAAATGTTCTGTGCCAATGCTTAATGTCTAACGCATTCAATGTTCTACAAATCACTTTCATAACCAGTGCATATATTCTTGCCTAAACTAATAAACCGCATTGTTTTAAATTACGTTTCGAGTTAATGTATTAATCCTTCGGCTGCGAAGATCCCTAAATCCACACAAGCTGCCGGAACAGCTGATTACGGGCAACGACCGCGGAAAGCATCGCGGTGTTTACCAACTTACTTTTACATAGCTCGCGTATAACCGTATGACTAGCTGATTTTGCTGAATCATTACAAGTGTCTTTTACCTCGATGCAACGGTAAATCCGATTACCGAAACCAAATCATAACAAGTGCTCTAACGGGTGTCCCCACGGAAAGTACCACAATAAACCTTCCCTGGTCGATTAGCGTGTAGGATTCAAGATCCTCGCCTGATTTCCTTCTGCCCTCAGCGTGCAGGATTCAAGATCCTCGCCTGAGATCCTTTCTACCCTCAGCGTGCAGGATTCAAGATCCTCGCCTGATTTCCTTCTGCCCACAGCGTGTAGGATTCAAGATCCTCGCCTGATTTCCTTCTGCCCACAGCGTGTAGGATTCAAGATCCTCGCCTGAACCCCTTTTACCCTCAGCGTGTAGGATTCAAGATCCTCGCCTGAGTTCCTTCTGCCCTCAGTGTGCAGGATTCAAAATCCTCGCCTGAGTATCATTTTAAACCCCATGTCATTGTCCCTAAAGACCTCCACCCGGGACGTGACAATACTCACACCGATACCCATAGCGATACCCATGCCGATACCCATACCGATACCCATACCGATACCCATACCGATACCCATACCGATACCCATACCGATACCCATACCGATACGCATGCCGATAACCATACCGATATCGATACCGATACCGATTCCGATACTCTTACCGATACTCATACCGATACCCATATCTATACCGATACCCACATCGATACCGATACCGATACCGATACTCTTACCGATACCGATAGAGATATTTACACCGATACACCTACCGATACTCCTACCGATACCAATACCAATACCCATACCGATACCCATACCGACACCCGTACCGATACCCATGCCGATACCCATACCAATACCCATACCGATACACATACCGATACCCATACCGATACCGATAACGATACTCTTACCGATATCGACACAGATACGCACACCGATACCCATAGCGATATCGATAACGGTACCGATACCGATACTCTTACCGATACTCATACCGATGCCCATACCGATACCCATACCGATACCCATACCGATACGCATGCCGATACCGATAACCATACTCTTACCGATACCGACACAGATACTCACACCGATACCCATACCGATACCCATACCGATACCCATACCGATACCGATACAGATATTTACCCCGATACACCTACCGATACTCCTACCGATACCCATATCAATACCGATACCGACACACCTACCGATACCCATACCGATACCAATACCGATACCCATACCGATACCCATACCGATACCCATACCCATACCGATACCCATACCGATACCCATGCCGATGCCCATACCGATACCCATGCCGATATCCATATCAATACCCATACCGATACCCATACCGATACCCATACCGATACCCATACCGATACCCATACCGATACCCATACCGATACCCATACCGATACCCATACCGATACCGATAACGATACTCTTACCGATATCGACACAGATACGCACACCGATACCCATACCGATACCCATACCGATACCCATACCGATACCCATACCGATACCCATACGTATACCCATACCGATACCCATACCGATATCCATACCGATTCCCATACCGATACCCATACCGATACCCATACCGATACCCATACCGATACGCATGCCGATAACCATACCGATATCGATACCGGTACCGATACCGATACTCTTACCGATACTCATACCGATGCCCATACCGATACCCATACCGATACGCATGCCGATAACCATACCGATATCGATACCGATACGGATACCGATACTCTTACCGATACCGATACAGATATTTACACCGATACACCTACCGATACCCATATCAATACCGATACCCATATCAATACCGATACCGACACTCCTACCGATACCCATACCGATACCCATACCGATACCCATACCGATACCCATACCGATACGCATGCCGATAACCATACCGATATCGATACCGATACCGATACCGATACTCTTACCGATACCGATACAGATATTTACACCGATACACCTACCGATACCCATATCAATACCGATACCGACACTCCTACCGATACCCACACCGATACCCATACCGATACCCATACCGATACCCATACCGATACCCATACCGATACCCATAACGATACGCATACCGATACCCATACCAGTACCCATACCGATACCCATGCCGATACCCATACCGATACCCATACCGATACCCATACCGATACCCATACCGAAACCCATACCGATACCCATACCGATACCCATACCGATACCCATACCGATACCGATACCGATACCGATACCGATACCCATACCGATACCCATACCGATACCCATACCAATACCCATACCGATACCCATGCCGATACCCATACCGATACCCATACCGATACCGATATCGATACTCTTACCGATACCGTTACCGATACTCTTACCGATACCGATACAGATACTCACAGCGATACCCATACCGACACTCTGACCGATACCCATACCGATACCCATACCAATACCCATACCGATACCGATAACGATACTCTTACCGATATCGACACAGATACGCACACCGATACCCATACCAGTACCCATACCGATACCCATGCCGATACCGATACCGATACCCATACTCATACCCATACCGATTCCGACACCGATACCGATACCGATAATGGTACCGATACTCTTACCGATACTCCTACCGATACCCATATCGATACCGATACTCTTACCGATACCGGTACTCTTACTGCTACCGGTACTCTTACTGCTACCGATACAGATACTCACACCGATACCCATACCGACACTCTTACCGATACCCATGCCGATACCCATGCCGATACCCATACCGATACCGATACGGATACCGATATCGATACCGATACCGATACCGATACTCTTACCGATACCGATACAGATATTTACACCGATACACCTACCGATACTCCTACCGATACCCATATCAATACCGATACCGATACCCATACCGATACCCATACCGATACCGATAACCATACTCTTACCGATACCGACACAGATACTCACACCGATACCCATACCGATACCCATACCGATACCCATACCGATACCCATACCGATACCCATACCTATACCGATACAGATATTTACACCGATACACCTACCGATACTCCTACCGATACCCATATCAATACCGATACCGACACACCTACCGATACCCATACCGATACCAATACCGATACCCATACCGATACCCATACCGATACCCACACCGATACCCATACCGAAACCCATACCGATACCCATACCGATACCCATACCGATACCCATACCGATACCCATACCGATACCCATACCGAAACCCATACCGATACCCATACCGATACCCATACCGATACCCATACCGATACCGATACCGATACCCATACCGACACCCATACCGATACCGATAACGATACTCTTACCGATACCGACACAGATACTCACACCGATACCCATAGCGATACCCATGCCGATACCCATACCGATACCCATACCGATACCCATACCGATACCCATACCGATACCCATACCGATACCCATACCGACACGCATGCCCATAACCATACCGATATCGATACCGATACCGATACCGATACTCTTACCGATTCTCATACCGATACCCATATCTATACCGATACCCACATCGATAACGATACCCATACCGATACCCATACCGATACCCATACCGATACCCATACCGATACCCATACCGATACCCATACCGATACCCATACCGATACCCATACCGATACACATACCGATACCCATACCGATACCCATACCGATACAGATAACGATACCCATACCGATACCCATACCGATACCCATACCGATACCCAAACCGATACCCATACCGATACCCATACCGATACGTATGCCGATAACCATACCGATATCGATACCGAAACCCATACCGATACCCATACCGATACCCATAACGATACGCATACCGATACCCATACCAGTACCCATACCGATACCCATGCCGATACCGATACCGATACCGATACTCTTACCGATACTCATACCGATACCCATATCGATACCGATACCCACATCGATACCGATACCGATACCGATACTCTTACCGATACCGATACCGATACTCTTACCGATACCGATACAGATACTCACACCGATACAAATACCGACACTCTTACCGATACCCATACCGATACCCATACCGATACCCATACCGATACCCATACCGATACGCATACCGAAACCCATACCGATACCCATACCGATACCCATACCGATACCCATACCGATACCCATACCGATACCCATACCGATACCCATACCGATACCCATACGGATACGCATGCCGATAACCATACCGATATCGATACCGATACCGATACCGATACTCTTACCGATACTCCTACCGATACCCATATCGATACCGATACCCACATCGATACCGATACAGATATTTACACCGATACACCTACCGATACTCCTACCGATACCCATATCAATACCGACACCGATACCCATACCGACACCCATACCGATACCGATACCGATACCGATACCCATACCGACACCCATACCGATACCGATAACGATACTCTTACCGATACCGACACAGATACTCACACCGATGCCCATAGCGATACCCATACCGATACCGATAACGATACTCTTACCGATACCGACACAGATACTCACACCGATACCCATAGCGATACCCATGCCGATACCCATACCGATACCCATACCGATACCCATACCGATACCCATACCGATACCCATACCGATACCCATACCGATACGCATGCCGATAACCATACCGATATCGATACCGATACCGATACCGATACTCTTACCGATACTCATACCGATACCCATATCTATACCGATACCCACATCGATACCGATACCGATACCGATACTCTTACCGATACCGATACAGATATTTACACCGATACACCTACCGATACTCCTACCGATACCAATACCAATACCCATACCCATACCCATGCCGACACCCATACCGATACCCATGCCGATACCCATACCAATACGCATACCGATACACATACCGATACCCATACCGATACCGATAACGATACTCTTGCCGATACCGTTACCGATACTCTTACCGATACCGATACAGATACTCACAGCGATACCCATACCGACACTCTTACCGATACCCATACCGATACCCATACCGATACCCATACCGATACCGATAACGATACTCTTACCGATATCGACACAGATACGCACACCGATACCCATAGCGATACCCATACCGATACCCATACCGATACCCATACCGATACCCATACCTATACCCATACCGATACCCATACCGATATCCATACCGATACCCATACCGATACACATACCGATACCCATACCGATACCCATACCGTTACGCATGCCGATAACCATACCGATATCGATAACGGTACCGATACCGATACTCTTACCGATACTCATACCGATGCCCATACCGATACCCATACCGATACGCATGCCGATAACCATACCGATATCGATACCGATACGGATACCCATACCCATACCCATACCGATACCCATTCCGATACCCATACCGATACCCATACCGATACCCATACCAATACCCATACCGATACCCATGCCGATGCCCATACCGATACCCATGCCGATACCCATATCAATACCCATACCGATACCCATACCGATACCCATACCGATACCCATACCGATACCCATACCGATACCCATACCGATACCGATAACGATACTCTTACCGATATCGACACAGATACGCACACCGATACCCATAGCGATACCCATACCGATACCCATACCGTTACCCATACCGATACCCATACCTATACCCATACCGATACCCATACCGATATCCATACCGATACCCATACCGATACCCATACCGATACCCATACCGATACCCATACCGATACGCATGCCGATAACCATACCGATATCGATACCGGTACCGATACCGATACTCTTACCGATACTCATACCGATGCCCATACCGATACCCATACCGATACGCATGCCGATAACCATACCGATATCGATACCGATACGGATACCGATACTCTTACCGATACCGATACAGATATTTACACCGATACACCTACCGATACCCATATCAATACCGATACCGACACTCCTACCGATACCCATACCGATACCCATACCGATACCCATACCGATACCCATACCGATACGCATGCCGATAACCATACCGATATCGATACCGATACCGATACCGATACTCTTACCGATACCGATACAGATATTTACACCGATACACCTACCGATACCCATATCAATACCGATACCGACACTCCTACCGATACCCACACCGATACCCATACCGATACCCATACCGATACCCATACCGATACCCATACCGATACCCATAACGATACGCATACCGATACCCATACCAGTACCCATACCGATACCCATGCCGATACCCATACCGATACCCATACCGATACCCATACAGATATTTACACCGATACACCTACCGATACCCATATCAATACCGATACCGACACTCCTACCGATACCCACACCGATACCCATACCGATACCCATACCGATACCCATACCGATACCCATACCGATACCCATACCGATACGCATGCCGATAACCATACCGATATCGATACCGATACCGATACCGATACTCTTACCGATACCGATACAGATACTCACACCGATACAAATACCGACACTCTTACCGATACCCATACCGATACCCATACCGATACCCATACCGATACACATACCGATACCCATACCGAAACCCATACCAATACCCATACCGATACACATACCGATACCCATACCGATACCGATAACGATACTCTTACCGATATCGACACAGATACGCACACCGATACCCATAGCGATACCCATACCAATACCCATACCGATACCCATACCGATATCCATACCGATACCCATACCGATACCTATACCGATACCCATACCGATACCCATACCGATACGCATGCCGATAACCATACCGATATCGATACCGATACCGATACCGATACTCTTACCGATACCGATACAGATATTTACACCGATACACCTACCGATACCCAAATCAATACCGATACCCATATCAATACCGATACCGACACTCCTACCGATACCCATACCGATACCCATACCGATACCCATACCGAAACCCATACAGATACCCATACCGATACCCATAACGATACGCATACCGATACCCATACCAGTACCCATACCGATACCCATGCCGATACCGATACCGATACCCATACTCTTACCCATACCGATTCCGACACCGATACCGATACCGATAATGGTACCGATACTCTTACCGATACTCCTACCGATACCCATATCGATACCGATACTCTTACCGATACCGATACTCTTACTGCTACCGATACAGATACTCACACCGATACCCATACCGACACTCTTACCGATACCCATACCGATACCCATGCCGATACCCATACCGATACCGATACGGATACCGATATCGATACCGATACCGATACCGATACTCTTACCGATACCGATACAGATATTTACACCGATACACCTACCGATACTCCTACCGATACCCATATCAATACCGATACCGATACCCATACCGATACCCATACCGATACCGATAACCATACTCTTACCGATACCGACACAGATACTCACACCGATACCCATACCGATACCCATACCGATACCCATACCGATACCGATACAGATATTTACCCCGATACACCTACCGATACTCCTACCGATACCCATATCAATACCGATACCGACACACCTACCGATACCCATACCGATACCAATACCGATACCCATACCGATACTCATACCGATACCCACACCGATACCCATACCGAAACCCATACCGATACCCATACCGATATCCATACCGATACCCATACCGATACCCATACCGATACCCATACCGATACCCATACCGATACCGATACCGATACTCTTACCGATACCGATACAGATATTTACACCGATACACCTACCGATACTCCTACCGATACCAATACCAATACCCATACCGATACCCATGCCGACACCCATACCGATACCCATACCGATACCCATACCGATACCCATACCGATACCCATACCGATACCCATACCGATACCCATACCGATACGCATGCCGATAACCATACTGATATCGATACCGATACCGATACCGATACTCTTACCGATACTCCTACCGATACCCATATCGATACCGATACCCCTACCGATACCCATATCGATACCGATACCCACATCGATACCGATACAGATATTTACACCGATACACCTACCGATACTCCTACCGATACCCATATCAATACCGACACCGATACCCATACCGACACCCATACCGATACCGATACCGATACCGATACCCATACCGACACCCATACCGATACCGATAACGATACTCTTACCGATACCGACACAGATACTCACACCGATGCCCATAGCGATACCCATACCGATACCGATAACGATACTCTTACCGATACCGACACAGATACTCACACCGATACCCATAGCGATACCCATGCCGATACCCATACCGATACCCATACCGATACCCATACCGATACCCATACCGATACCCATACCGATACCCATACCGATACGCATGCCGATAACCATACCGATATCGATACCGATACCGATTCCGATACTCTTACCGATACTCATACCGATACCCATATCTATACCGATACCCACATCGATACCGATACCGATACCGATACTCTTACCGATACCGATACAGATATTTACACCGATACACCTACCGATACTCCTACCGATACCAATACCAATACCCATACCGATACCCATGCCGACACCCATACCGATACCCATGCCGATACCCATACCAATACCCATACCGATACACATACCGATACCCATACCGATACCGATAACGATACTCTTACCGATATCGACACAGATACGCACACCGATACCCATAGCGATACCCATACCGATACCCATACCGATACCCATACCGATATCCATACCGATACCCATACCGATACCCATACCGATACCCATACCGATGCCCATACCGATACGCATGCCGATAACCATACCGATATCGATAACGGTACCGATACCGATACTCTTACCGATACTCATACCGATGCCCATACCGATACCCATACCGATACGCATGCCGATAACCATACCGATATCGATAACGGTACCGATACCGATACTCTTACCGATACTCATACCGATGCCCATACCGATACCCATACCGATACGCATGCCGATAACCATACCGATATCGATACCGATACGGATACCCATACCCATACCCATACCGATACCCATTCCGATACCCATACCGATACCCATACCGATACCCATACCAATACCCATACCGATACCCATGCCGATGCCCATACCGATACCCATGCCGATATCCATATCAATACCCATACCGATACCCATACCGATACCCATACCGATACCCATACCGATACCCATACCGATACCCATACCGATACCCATACCGATACCCATACCGATACCGATAACGATACTCTTACCGATATCGACACAGATACGCACACCGATACCCATAGCGATACCCATACCGATACCCATACCGATACCCATACCGATACCCATACCGATACCCATACCTATACCCATACCGATACCCATACCGATATCCATACCGATACCCATACCGATACCCATACCGATACCCATACCGATACCCATACCGATACGCATGCCGATAACCATACCGATATCGATACCGGTACCGATACCGATACTCTTACCGATACTCATACCGATGCCCATACCGATACCCATACCGATACGCATGCCGATAACCATACCGATATCGATACCGATACGGATACCGATACTCTTACCGATACCGATACAGATATTTACACCGATACACCTACCGATACCCATATCAATACCGATACCCATATCAATACCGATACCGACACTCCTACCGATACCCATACCGATACCCATACCGATACCCATACCGATACCCATACCGATACGCATGCCGATAACCATACCGATATCGATACCGATACCGATACCGATACTCTTACCGATACCGATACAGATATTTACACCGATACACCTACCGATACCCATATCAATACCGATACCGACACTCCTACCGATACACACACCGATACCCATACCGATACCCATACCGATACCCATACCAATACCCATACCGATACCCATGCCGATGCCCATACCGATACCCATGCCGATATCCATATCAATACCCATACCGATACCCATACCGATACCCATACCGATACCCATACCGATACCCATACCGATACCCATACCGATACCCATACCGATACCGATAACGATACTCTTACCGATATCGACACAGATACGCACACCGATACCCATAGCGATACCCATACCGATACCCATACCGATACCCATACCGATACCCATACCGATACCCATACCTATACCCATACCGATACCCATACCGATATCCATACCGATACCCATACCGATACCCATACCGATACGCATGCCGATAACCATACTGATATCGATACCGATACCGATACCGATACTCTTACCGATACTCCAACCGATACCCATATCGATACCGATACCCCTACCGATACCCATATCGATACCGATACCCACATCGATACCGATACAGATATTTACACCGATACACCTACCGATACTCCTACCGATACCCATATCAATACCGACACCGATACCCATACCGACACCCATACCGATACCGATACCGATACCGATACCCATACCGACACCCATACCGATACCGATAACGATACTCTTACCGATACCGACACAGATACTCACACCGATGCCCATAGCGATACCCATACCGATACCGATAACGATACTCTTACCGATACCGACACAGATACTCACACCGATACCCATAGCGATACCCATGCCGATACCCATACCGATACCCATACCGATACCCATACCGATACCCATACCGATACCCATACCGATACCCATACCGATACGCATGCCGATAACCATACCGATATCGATACCGATACCGATTCCGATACTCTTACCGATACTCATACCGATACCCATATCTATACCGATACCCACATCGATACCGATACCGATACCGATACTCTTACCGATACCGATAGAGATATTTACACCGATACACCTACCGATACTCCTACCGATACCAATACCAATACCCATACCGATACCCATACCGACACCCATACCGATACCCATGCCGATACCCATACCAATACCCATACCGATACACATACCGATACCCATACCGATACCGATAACGATACTCTTACCGATATCGACACAGATACGCACACCGATACCCATAGCGATATCGATAACGGTACCGATACCGATACTCTTACCGATACTCATACCGATGCCCATACCGATACCCATACCGATACCCATACCGATACGCATGCCGATACCGATAACCATACTCTTACCGATACCGACACAGATACTCACACCGATACCCATACCGATACCCATACCGATACCCATACCGATACCGATACAGATATTTACCCCGATACACCTACCGATACTCCTACCGATACCCATATCAATACCGATACCGACACACCTACCGATACCCATACCGATACCAATACCGATACCCATACCGATACCCATACCGATACCCATACCCATACCGATACCCATACCGATACCCATGCCGATGCCCATACCGATACCCATGCCGATATCCA
The DNA here is from genome assembly GCA_929113495.1 of Andrena minutula. Lineage (NCBI taxonomy): Eukaryota > Metazoa > Arthropoda > Insecta > Hymenoptera > Andrenidae > Andrena > Andrena minutula. Next base: position 681,338 of record CAKMYJ010000266.1, on the reverse strand, counting down.
TATCAATACCCATACCGATACCCATACCGATACCCATACCGATACCCATACCGATACCCATACCGATACCCATACCGATACCCATACCGATACCCATACCGATACCCATACCGATACCGATAACGATACTCTTACCGATATCGACACAGATACGCACACCGATACCCATAGCGATACCCATACCGATACCCATACCGATACCCATACCGATACCCATACGTATACCCATACCGATACCCATACCGATATCCATACCGATTCCCATACCGATACCCATACCGATACCCATACCGATACCCATACCGATACGCATGCCGATAACCATACCGATATCGATACCGGTACCGATACCGATACTCTTACCGATACCCATACCGATGCCCATACCGATACCCATACCGATACGCATGCCGATAACCATACCGATATCGATACCGATACGGATACCGATACTCTTACCGATACCGATACAGATATTTACACCGATACACCTACCGATACCCATATCAATACCGATACCCATATCAATACCGATACCGACACTCCTACCGATACCCATACCGATACCCATACCGATACCCATACCGATACCCATACCGATACGCATGCCGATAACCATACCGATATCGATACCGATACCGATACCGATACTCTTACCGATACCGATACAGATATTTACACCGATACACCTACCGATACCCATATCAATACCGATACCGACACTCCTACCGATACCCACACCGATACCCATACCGATACCCATACCGATACCCATACCGATACCCATACCGATACCCATAACGATACGCATACCGATACCCATACCAGTACCCATACCGATACCCATGCCGATACCCATACCGATACCCATACCGATACCCATACCGATACCCATACCGATACCCATACCGATAACTATACCGATACCCATACCGATACCCATACCGATACGCATGCCGATAACCATACCGATATCGATACCGATACCGATACCGATACTTTTACCGATACCGATACAGATATTTACACCGATACACCTACCGATACCCATATCAATACCGATACCCATATCAATACCGATACCGACACTCCTACCGATACCCATACCGATACCCATAACGATACGCATACCGATACCCATACCAGTACCCATACCGATACCCATGCCGATACCGATACCGATACCCATACTCTTACCCATACCGATTCCGACACCGATACCGATACCGATAATGGTACCGATACTCTTATCGATACTCCTACCGATACCCATATCGATACCGATACTCTTACCGATACCGATACTCTTACTGCTACCGATACAGATACTCACACAGATACCCATACCGACACTCTTACCGATACCCATACCGATACCCATGCCGATACCCATACCGATACCGATACGGATACCGATATCGATACCGATACCGATACCGATACTCTTACCGATACCGATACAGATATTTACACCGATACACCTACCGATACTCCTACCGATACCCATATCAATACCGATACCGATACCCATACCGATACCCATACCGATACCGATAACCATACTCTTACCGATACCGACACAGATACTCACACCGATACCCATACCGATACCCATACCGATACCCATACCGATACCCATACCGATACCGATACAGATATTTACCCCGATACACCTACCGATACTCCTACCGATACCCATATCAATACCGATACCGACACACCTACCGATACCCATACCGATACCAATACCGATACCCATACCGATACCCATACCGATACCCACACCGATACCCATACCGAAACCCATACCGATACCCATACCGATACCCATACCGATACCCATACCGATACCCATACCAATACCCATACCGATACGCATGCCGATAACCATACCGATATCGATACCGATACCGATACCGATACTATTACCGATACCGATACAGATACTCACACCGATACAAATACCGACACTCTTACCGATACCCATACCGATACCCATACCGATACCCATACCGATACCCATACCGATACCCATACCGAAACCCATACCGATACCCATACCGATACCCATACCGATACCCATACCGATACCCATACCGATACCCATACCGATACCCATACCGATACCCATACCGATACGCATGCCGATAACCATACTGATATCGATACCGATACCGATACCGATACTCTTACCGATACTCCTACCGATACCCATATCGATACCGATACCCCTACCGATACCCATATCGATACCGATACCCACATCGATACCGATACAGATATTTACACCGATACACCTACCGATACTCCTACCGATACCCATATCAATACCCATACCGATACCCATACCGATACCCATACCGATACGCATGCCGATAACCATACCGATATCGATACCGATACCGATACCGATACTCTTACCGATACTCCTACCGATACCCATATCGATACCGATACCCCTACCGATACCCATATCGATACCGATACCCACATCGATACCGATACAGATATTTACACCGATACACCTACCGATACTCCTACCGATACCCATATCAATACCGACACCGATACCCATACCGACACCCATACCGATACCGATACCGATACCGATACCCATACCGACACCCATACCGATACCGATAACGATACTCTTACCGATACCGACACAGATACTCACACCGATGCCCATAGCGATACCCATACCGATACCGATAACGATACTCTTACCGATACCGACACAGATACTCACACCGATACCCATAGCGATACCCATGCCGATACCCATACCGATACCCATACCGATACCCATACCGATACCCATACCGATACCCATACCGATACCCATACCGATACGCATGCCGATAACCATACCGATATCGATACCGATACCGATTCCGATACTCTTACCGATACTCATACCGATACCCATATCTATACCGATACCCACATCGATACCGATACCGATACCGATACTCTTACCGATACCGATACAGATATTTACACCGATACACCTACCGATACTCCTACCGATACCAATACCAATACCCATACCGATACCCATACCGACACCCATACCGATACCCATGCCGATACCCATACCAATACCCATACCGATACACATACCGATACCCATACCGATACCGATAACGATACTCTTACCGATATCGACACAGATACGCACACCGATACCCATAGCGATACCCATACCGATACCCATACCGATACCCATACCGATACCCATACCGATACCCATACCGAAACCCATACCGATACCCATACCGATACCCATACCGATACCCAAACCGATACCCATACCGATACCCATACCGATACGCATGCCGATAACCATACCGATATCGATACCGATACCGATACCGATACTCTTACCGATACCGAAACAGATACTCACACCGATACCCATACCGACACTCTTACCGATACCCATACCGATACCCATGCCGATACCCATACCGATACCGATACCGATACCGATACTCTTACAGATACCGATACAGATATTTACACCGATACACCTACCGATACTCCTACCGATACCCATGTCAATTCCGACACCAACACTCCTACCGATACCCATACCGATACCCATACCGAAACCCATACCGATACCCATACCGATACCCATAACGATACGCATACCCATACCCATACCAGTACCCATACCGATACCCATGCCGATACCGATACCGATACCGATACTCTTACCGATACTCATACCGATACCCATATCGATACCGATACCCACATCGATACCGATACCGATACCGATACTCTTACCGATACCGATACCGATACTCTTACCGATACCGATACAGATACTCACACCGATACAAATACCGACACTCTTACCCATACCCATACCGATACCCATACCGATACCCATACCGATACCCATACCGATACACCTACCGATACTCCTACCGATACCCATATCAATACCGACACCGATACCCATACCGACACCCATACCGATACAGATACCGATACCGATACCCATACCGACACCCATACCGATACCGATAACGATACTCTTACCGATACCGACACAGATACTCACACCGATGCCCATAGCGATACCCATACCGATACCGATAACGATACCCATACCGATACCCATACCGATACCCATACCGATACCCATACCGATACCCATACCGATACCCATACCGATACGCATGCCGATAACCATACCGATATCGATACCGATACCGATACCGATACTCTTACCGATACTCATACCGATACCCATATCTATACCGATACCCACATCGATACCGATACCGATACCGATACTCTTACCGATACCGATACAGATATTTACACCGATACACCTACCGATACTCCTACCGATACCAATACCAATACCCATACCGATACCCATGCCGACACCCATACCGATACCCATGCCGATACCCATACCAATACCCATACCGATACACATACCGATACCCATACCGATACCGATAACGATACTCTTACCGATATCGACACAGATACGCACACCGATACCCATAGCGATACCCATACCGATACCCATACCGATACCCATACCGATACCCAAACCGATACCCATACCGATACCCATACCGATACCCATACCGATACACATACCGATACCCATACCGATACCCATACCGATACAGATACCGATACCCATACCGATACCCATACCGATACCCATACCGATACCCAAACCGATACCCATACCGATACCCATACCGATACGCATGCCGATAACCATACCGATATCGATACCGATACCGATACCGATACTCTTACCGATACCGAAACAGATACTCACACCGATACCCATACCGACACTCTTACCGATACCCATACCGATACCCATGCCGATACCCATACCGATACCGATACCGATACCGATACTCTTACAGATACCGATACAGATATTTACACCGATACAAATACCGATACTCCTACCGATACCCATATCAATACCGACACCAACACTCCTACCGATACCCATACCGATTCCCATACCGAAACCCATACCGATACCCATACCGATACCCATAACGATACGCATACCCATACCCATACCAGTACCCATACCGATACCCATGCCGATACCGATACCGATACCGATACTCTTACCGATACTCATACCGATACCCATATCGATACCGATACCCACATCGATACCGATACCGATACCGATACTCTTACCGATACCGATACCGATACTCTTACCGATACCGATACAGATACTCACACCGATACAAATACCGACACTCTTACCCATACCCATACCGATACCCATACCGATACCCATACCGATACCCATACCGATACCCATACCGATACACCTACCGATACTCCTACCGATACCCATATCAATACCGACACCGATACCCATACCGACACCCATACCGATACAGATACCGATACCGATACCCATACCGACACCCATACCGATACCGATAACGATACTCTTACCGATACCGACACAGATACTCACACCGATGCCCATAGCGATACCCATACCGATACCGATAACGATACTCTTACCGATACCGACACAGATATTCACACCGATACCCATAGCGATACCCATGCCGATACCCATATCGATACCCATACCGATACCCATACCGATACCCATACCGATACCCATACCGATACCCATACCGATACGCATGCCGATAACCATACCGATATCGATACCGATACCGATACCGATACTCTTACCGATACTCCTACCGATACCCATATCTATACCGATACCCACATCGTTACCGATACCGATACCGATACTCTTACCGATACCGATACAGATATTTACACCGATACTCCTACCGATACTCCTACCGATACCAATACCAATACCCATACCGATACCCATGCCGACACCCATACCGATACCCATGCCGATACCCATACCAATACCCATACCGATACACATACCGATACCCATACCGATACCGATATCGATACTCTTACCGATATCGACACAGATACGCACACCGATACCCATAGCGATACCCATACCGATACCCATACCGATACCCATACCGATACCCATACCGATACCCATACCGATACCCATACCGATACCCATACCGATACACATACCGATACCCATACCGATACCCATACCGATACAGATACCGATACCCATACCGATACCCATACCGATACCCATACCGATACCCAAACCGATACCCATACCGATACCCATACCGATACGCATGCCGATAACCATACCGATATCGATACCGATACCGATACCGATACTCTTACCGATACCGAAACAGATACCCACACCGATACCCATACCGACACTCTTACCGATACCCATACCGATACCCATGCCGATACCCATACCGATACCGATACCGATACCGATACTCTTACAGATACCGATACAGATATTTACACCGATACACCTACCGATACTCCTACCGATACCCATATCAATACCGACACCAACACTCCTACCGATACCCATACCGATACCCATACCGAAACCCATACCGATACCCATACCGATACCCATAACGATACGCATACCCATACCCATACCAGTACCCATACCGATACCCATGCCGATACCGATACCGATACCGATACTCTTACCGATACTCATACCGATACCCATATCGATACCGATACCCACATCGATACCGATACCGATACCGATACTCTTACCGATACCGATACCGATACTCTTACCGATACCGATACAGATACTCACACCGATACAAATACCGACACTCTTACCCATACCCATACCGATACCCATACCGATACCCATACCGATACCCATACCGATACCCATACCGAAACCCATACCGATACCCATACCGATACCCATACCGATACCCATACCGATACCCATACGGATACGCATGCCGATAACCATACCGATATCGATACCGATACCGATACCGATACTCTTACCGATACCCATATCGATACCGATACTCTTACCGATACCGATACTCTTACTGCTACCGATACAGATACTCACACCGATACCCATACCGACACTCTTACCGATACCCATACCGATACCCATGCCGATACCCATACCGATACCGATACGGATACCGATATCGATACCGATACCGATACCGATACTCTTACCGATACCCATATCGATACCGATACTCTTACCGATACCGATACTCTTACTGCTACCGATACAGATACTCACACCGATACCCATACCGACACTCTTACCGATACCCATACCGATACCCATGCCGATACCCATACCGATACCGATACGGATACCGATATCGATACCGATACCCATACCGATACCCATACCGATACCGATAACCATACTCTTACCGATACCCATACCGATACCCATACCGATACCCATACCGATACCCATACCGAAACCCATACCGATACCCATACCGATACCCATACCGATACCCATACCGATACCCATACCAATACCCATACCGATACGCATGCCGATAACCATACCGATATCGATACCGATACCGATACCGATACTCTTACCGATACCGATACAGATACTCACACCGATACAAATACCGACACTCTTACCGATACCCATACCGATACCCATACCGATACCCATACCGATACCCATACCGATACCCATACCGAAACCCATACCGATACCCATACCGATACCCATACCGATACCCATACCGATACCCATACCGATACCCATACCGATACCCATACCGATACGCATGCCGATAACCATACTGATATCGATACCGATACCGATACCGATACTCTTACCGATACTCCTACCGATACCCATATCGATACCGATACCCCTACCGATACCCATATCGATACCGATACCCACATCGATACCGATACAGATATTTACACCGATACACCTACCGATACTCCTACCGATACCCATATCAATACCGACACCGATACCCATACCGATACCCATACCGATACGCATGCCGATAACCATACTGATATCGATACCGATACCGATACCGATACTCTTACCGATACTCCTACCGATACCCATATCGATACCGATACCCCTACCGATACCCATATCGATACCGATACCCACATCGATACCGATACAGATATTTACACCGATACACCTACCGATACTCCTACCGATACCCATATCAATACCGACACCGATACCCATACCGACACCCATACCGATACCGATACCGATACCGATACCCATACCGACACCCATACCGATACCGATAACGATACTCTTACCGATACCGACACAGATACTCACACCGATGCCCATAGCGATACCCATACCGATACCGATAACGATACTCTTACCGATACCGACACAGATACTCACACCGATACCCATAGCGATACCCATGCCGATACCCATACCGATACCCATACCGATACCCATACCGATACCCATACCGATACCCATACCGATACCCATACCGATACGCATGCCGATAACCATACCGATATCGATACCGATACCGATTCCGATACTCTTACCGTTACTCATACCGATACCCATATCTATACCGATACCCACATCGATACCGATACCGATACCGATACTCTTACCGATACCGATACAGATATTTACACCGATACACCTACCGATACTCCTACCGATACCAATACCAATACCCATACCGATACCCATACCGACACCCATACCGATACCCATGCCGATACCCATACCAATACCCATACCGATACACATACCGATACCCATACCGATACCGATAACGATACTCTTACCGATATCGACACAGATACGCACACCGATACCCATAGCGATACCCATACCGATACCCATACCGATACCCATACCGATACCCATACCGATACCCATACCGATACCCATACCGATACCCATACCGATACCCAAACCGATACCCATACCGATACCCATACCGATACGCATGCCGATAACCATACCGATATCGATACCGATACCGATACCGATACTCTTACCGATACCGAAACAGATACTCACACCGATACCCATACCGACACTCTTACCGATACCCATACCGATACCCATACCGATACCCATACCGATACCGATACCGATACCGATACTCTTACAGATACCGATACAGATATTTACACCGATACACCTACCGATACTCCTACCGATACCCATGTCAATACCGACACCAACACTCCTACCGATACCCATACCGATACCCATACCGAAACCCATACCGATACCCATACCGATACCCATAACGATACGCATACCCATACCCATACCAGTACCCATACCGATACCCATGCCGATACCGATACCGATACCGATACTCTTACCGATACTCATACCGATACCCATATCGATACCGATACCCACATCGATACCGATACCGATACCGATACTCTTACCGATACCGATACCGATACTCTTACCGATACCGATACAGATACTCACACCGATACAAATACCGACACTCTTACCCATACCCATACCGATACCCATACCGATACCCATACCGATACCCATACCGATACACCTACCGATACTCCTACCGATACCCATATCAATACCGACACCGATACCCATACCGACACCCATACCGATACAGATACCGATACCGATACCCATACCGACACCCATACCGATACCGATAACGATACTCTTACCGATACCGACACAGATACTCACACCGATGCCCATAGCGATACCCATACCGATACCGATAACGATACCCATACCGATACCCATACCGATACCCATACCGATACCCATACCGATACCCATACCGATACGCATGCCGATAACCATACCGATATCGATACCGATACCGATACCGATACTCTTACCGATACTCATACCGATACCCATATCTATACCGATACCCACATCGATACCGATACCGATACCGATACTCTTACCGATACCGATACAGATATTTACACCGATACACCTACCGATACTCCTACCGATACCAATACCAATACCCATACCGATACCCATGCCGACACCCATACCGATACCCATGCCGATACCCATACCAATACCCATACCGATACACATACCGATACCCATACCGATACCGATAACGATACTCTTACCGATATCGACACAGATACGCACACCGATACCCATAGCGATACCCATAGCGATACCCATACCGATACCCATACCGATACCCAAACCGATACCCATACCGATACCCATACCGATACCCATACCGATACACATACCGATACCCATACCGATACCCATACCGATACAGATACCGATACCCATACCGATACCCATACCGATACCCATACCGATACCCAAACCGATACCCATACCGATACCCATACCGATACGCATGCCGATAACCATACCGATATCGATACCGATACCGATACCGATACTCTTACCGATACCGAAACAGATACTCACACCGATACCCATACCGACACTCTTACCGATACCCATACCGATACCCATGCCGATACCCATACCGATACCGATACCGATACCGATACTCTTACAGATACCGATACAGATATTTACACCGATACAAATACCGATACTCCTACCGATACCCATATCAATACCGACACCAACACTCCTACCGATACCCATACCGATTCCCATACCGAAACCCATACCGATACCCATACCGATACCCATAACGATACGCATACCCATACCCATACCAGTACCCATACCGATACCCATGCCGATACCGATACCGATACCGATACTCTTACCGATACTCATACCGATACCCATATCGATACCGATACCCACATCGATACCGATACCGATACCGATACTCTTACCGATACCGATACCGATACTCTTACCGATACCGATACAGATACTCACACCGATACAAATACCGACACTCTTACCCATACCCATACCGATACCCATACCGATACCCATACCGATACCCATACCGATACACCTACCGATACTCCTACCGATACCCATATCAATACCGACACCGATACCCATACCGACACCCATACCGATACAGATACCGATACCGATACCCATACCGACACCCATACCGATACCGATAACGATACTCTTACCGATACCGACACAGATACTCACACCGATGCCCATAGCGATACCCATACCGATACCGATAACGATACTCTTACCGATACCGACACAGATATTCACACCGATACCCATAGCGATACCCATGCCGATACCCATATCGATACCCATACCGATACCCATACCGATACCCATACCGATACCCATACCGATACCCATACCGATACGCATGCCGATAACCATACCGATATCGATACCGATACCGATACCGATACTCTTACCGATACCGATACAGATATTTACACCGATACTCCTACCGATACTCCTACCGATACCAATACCAATACCCATACCGATACCCATGCCGACACCCATACCGATACCCATGCCGATACCCATACCAATACCCATACCGATACACATACCGATACCCATACCGATACCGATAACGATACTCTTACCGATACCGACACAGATACTCACACCGATACCCATAGCGATACCCATGCCGATACCCATATCGATACCCATACCGATACCCATACCGATACCCATACCGATACCCATACCGACACCCATACCGATACGCATGCCGATAACCATACCGATATCGATACCGATACCGATACCGATACTCTTACCGATACTCATACCGATACCCATATCTATACCGATACCCACATCGATACCGATACCGATACCGATACTCTTACCGATACCGATACAGATATTTACACCGATACTCCTACCGATACTCCTACCGATACCAATACCAATACCCATACCGATACCCATGCCGACACCCATACCGATACCCATGCCGATACCCATACCAATACCCATACCGATACCCATACCGATACCCATACCGATACAGATACCGATACCCATACCGATACCCATACCGATACCCATACCGATACCCAAACCGATACCCATACCGATACCCATACCGATACGCATGCCGATAACCATACCGATATCGATACCGATACCGATACCGATACTCTTACCGATACCGAAACAGATACTCACACCGATACCCATACCGACACTCTTACCGATACCCATACCGATACCCATGCCGATACCCATACCGATACCGATACCGATACCGATACTCTTACAGATACCGATACAGATATTTACACCGATACAAATACCGATACTCCTACCGATACCCATATCAATACCGACACCAACACTCCTACCGATACCCATACCGATTCCCATACCGAAACCCATACCGATACCCATACCGATACCCATAACGATACGCATACCCATACCCATACCAGTACCCATACCGATACCCATGCCGATACCGATACCGGTACCGATACTCTTACCGATACTCATACCGATACCCATATCGATACCGATACCCACATCGATACCGATACCGATACCGATACTCTTACCGATACCGATACCGATACTCTTACCGATACCGATACAGATACTCACACCGATACAAATACCGACACTCTTACCCATACCCATACCGATACCCATACCGATACCCATACCGATACCCATACCGATACACCTACCGATACTCCTACCGATACCCATATCAATACCGACACCGATACCCATACCGACACCCATACCGATACAGATACCGATACCGATACCCATACCGACACCCATACCGATACCGATAACGATACTCTTACCGATACCGACACAGATACTCACACCGATGCCCATAGCGATACCCATACCGATACCGATAACGATACTCTTACCGATACCGACACAGATATTCACACCGATACCCATAGCGATACCCATGCCGATACCCATATCGATACCCATACCGATACCCATACCGATACCCATACCGATACCCATACCGATACCCATACCGATACGCATGCCGATAACCATACCGATATCGATACCGATACCGATACCGATACTCTTACCGATACCGATACAGATATTTACACCGATACTCCTACCGATACTCCTACCGATACCAATACCAATACCCATACCGATACCCATGCCGACACCCATACCGATACCCATGCCGATACCCATACCAATACCCATACCGATACACATACCGATACCCATACCGATACCGATAACGATACTCTTACCGATACCGACACAGATACTCACACCGATACCCATAGCGATACCCATGCCGATACCCATATCGATACCCATACCGATACCCATACCGATACCCATACCGATACCCATACCGACACCCATACCGATACGCATGCCGATAACCATACCGATATCGATACCGATACCGATACCGATACTCTTACCGATACTCATACCGATACCCATATCTATACCGATACCCACATCGATACCGATACCGATACCGATACTCTTACCGATACCGATACAGATATTTACACCGATACTCCTACCGATACTCCTACCGATACCAATACCAATACCCATACCGATACCCATGCCGACACCCATACCGATACCCATGCCGATACCCATACCAATACCCATACCGGTACACATACCGATACCCATACCGATACCGATAACGATACTCTTACCGATATCGACACAGATACGCACACCGATACCCATAGCGATACCCATACCGATACCCATACCGATACCCATACCGATACCCATACCGATACCCATACCGATACCCATACCGATACCCATACCGATACCCAAACCGATACCCATACCGATACCCATACCGATACGCATGCCGATAACCATACCGATATCGATACCGATACCGATACCGATACTCTTACCGATACCGAAACAGATACTCACACCGATACCCATACCGACACTCTTACCGATACCCATACCGATACCCATGCCGATACCCATACCGATACCGATACCGATACCGATACTCTTACAGATACCGATACAGATATTTACACCGATACACCTACCGATACTCCTACCGATACCCATGTCAATACCGACACCAACACTCCTACCGATACCCATACCGATACCCATACCGAAACCCATACCGATACCCATACCGATACCCATAACGATACGCATACCCATACCCATACCAGTACCCATACCGATACCCATGCCGATACCGATACCGATACCGATACTCTTACCGATACTCATACCGATACCCATATCGATACCGATACCCACATCGATACCGATACCGATACCGATACTCTTACCGATACCGATACCGATACTCTTACCGATACCGATACAGATACTCACACCGATACAAATACCGACACTCTTACCCATACCCATACCGATACCCATACCGATACCCATACCGATACCCATACCGATACACCTACCGATACTCCTACCGATACCCATATCAATACCGACACCGATACCCATACCGACACCCATACCGATACAGATACCGATACCGATACCCATACCGACACCCATACCGATACCGATAACGATACTCTTACCGATACCGACACAGATACTCACACCGATGCCCATAGCGATACCCATACCGATACCGATAACGATACCCATACCGATACCCATACCGATACCCATACCGATACCCATACCGATACCCATACCGATACGCATGCCGATAACCATACCGATATCGATACCGATACCGATACCGATACTCTTACCGATACTCATACCGATACCCATATCTATACCGATACCCACATCGATACCGATACCGATACCGATACTCTTACCGATACCGATACAGATATTTACACCGATACACCTACCGATACTCCTACCGATACCAATACCAATACCCATACCGATACCCATGCCGACACCCATACCGATACCCATGCCGATACCCATACCAATACCCATACCGATACACATACCGATACCCATACCGATACCGATAACGATACTCTTACCGATATCGACACAGATACGCACACCGATACCCATAGCGATACCCATACCGATACCCATACCGATACCCATACCGATACCCAAACCGATACCCATACCGATACCCATACCGATACCCATACCGATACACATACCGATACCCATACCGATACCCATACCGATACAGATACCGATACCCATACCGATACCCATACCGATACCCATACCGATACCCAAACCGATACCCATACCGATACCCATACCGATACGCATGCCGATAACCATACCGATATCGATACCGATACCGATACCGATACTCTTACCGATACCGAAACAGATACTCACACCGATACCCATACCGACACTCTTACCGATACCCATACCGATACCCATGCCGATACCCATACCGATACCGATACCGATACCGATACTCTTACAGATACCGATACAGATATTTACACCGATACAAATACCGATACTCCTACCGTTACCCATATCAATACCGACACCAACACTCCTACCGATACCCATACCGATTCCCATACCGAAACCCATACCGATACCCATACCGATACCCATAACGATACGCATACCCATACCCATACCAGTACCCATACCGATACCCATACCAATACCCATATCGATACCCATGCCGATACCCATACCGATACTGATACCGATACTCTTACCGATACCGATACCGATACAGATATTTACACCGATACACCTACCGATACTCCTACCGATACCCATATCGATACCGATACCGATACCCATACCGATACACCTACCGATACTCCTACCGATACCCATATCGGTACCGATACCGATACCCATACCGATACCCATACCGATACCCATACCAATACCCATACCGATACCCATACCGATACCCATACCAATACCCATACCGATACCGATAACGATACTCTTACCGATATCGACACAGATACGCACACCGATACCCATACCGATACCCATACCGATACCCATACCGATACCCATACCGATACCCATACCAATACCCATACCGATACCCATGCCGATGCCCATACCGATACCCATACCGATACCGATATCGATACTCTTACCGATACCGTTACCGATACTCTTACCGATACCGATATCGATACTCTTACCGATACCGTTACCGATACTCTTACCGATACCGATACAGATACTCACAGCGATACCCATACCGACACTCTTACCGATACCCATACCGATACCCATACCAATACCCATACCGATACCGATAACGATACTCTTACCGATATCGACACAGATACGCACACCGATACCCATACCAGTACCCATACCGATACTCTTACCGATACCGATATCGATACTCTTACCGATACCGTTACCGATACTCTTACCGATACCGATACAGATACTCACAGCGATACCCATACCGACACTCTTACCGATACCCATACCGATACCCATACCAATACCCTTACCGATACCGATAACGATACTCTTACCGATATCGACACAGATACGCACACCGATACCCATACCAGTACCCATACCGATACCCATGCCGATACCGATACCGATACCCATACTCTTACCCATACCGATTCCGACACCGATACCGATACCGATAATGGTACCGATACCCATACCGATACCCATGCCGATACCCATACCGATACCGATACGGATACCGATATCGATACCGATACCGATACCGATACTCTTACCGATACCGATACAGATATTTACACCGATACACCTACCGATACTCCTACCGATACCCATATCAATACCGATACCGATACCCATACCGCTACCCATACCGATACCCATACCGATACCGATAACCATACTCTTACCGATACCGACACAGATACTCACACCGATACACATACCGATACCCATACCGATACCCATACCGATACCCATACCAATACCCATACCGATACCCATACCGATACCCATACCGATACCGATACAGATATTTACACCGATACACCTACCGATACTCCTACCGATACCCATATCAATACCGATACCGACACACCTACCGATACCAATACCGATACCCATACCGATACCCATACCGATACCCATACCGATACCCATACCGATACCCATACCGAAACCCATACCGATACCCATACCGATACCCATACCGATACCCATACCGATACCCATACCGATACCCATACCGATACGCATGCCGATAACCATACCGATATCGATACCGATACCGATACCGATACTCTTACCGATACCGATACAGATACTCACACCGATACAAATACCGACACTCTTACCGATACCCATACCGATAACCATACCGATACCCATACCGATACCCATACCGATACCCATACCGAAACCCATACCGATACCCATACCGATACCCATACCGATACCCATACCGATACCCATACCGATACCCATACCGATACGCATGCCGATACCGATAACGATACTCTTACTCATACCGACACAGATACTCACACCGATGCCCATAGCGATACCCATACCGATACCGATAACGATACTCTTACCGATACCGACACAGATACTCACACCGATACCCATAGCGATACCCATGCCGATACCCATACCGATACCCATACCGATACCCATACCGATACCCATACCGATACCCATACCGATACCGATACCGATACCCATACCGACACCCATACCGATACCGATAACGATACTCTTACCGATACCGACACAGATACTCACACCGATGCCCATAGCGATACCCATACCGATACCGATACAGATACTCACAGCGATACCCATACCGACACTCTTACCGATACCCATACCGATACCCATACCAATACCCATACCGATACCGATAACGATACTCTTACCGATATCGACACAGATACGCACACCGATGCCCATAGCGATACCCATACCGATACCCATACCGATACCCATACCGATACCCATACCTATACCCATACCGATACCCATACCGATATCCATACCGATAACCATACCGATACCCATACCGATACCCATACCGATACCCATACCGATACCCGTGCCGATACCCATACCAATACCCATACCGATACCCATACCGATACCCATACCGATACCCA
Source organism: Andrena minutula (assembly GCA_929113495.1). Lineage (NCBI taxonomy): Eukaryota > Metazoa > Arthropoda > Insecta > Hymenoptera > Andrenidae > Andrena > Andrena minutula. The sequence goes on along the minus strand of CAKMYJ010000266.1, from coordinate 663,434 downwards.
TACCGATACCCATATCGATACCCATGCCGATACCCATACCGATACCGATACCGATACTCTTACCGATACCCAAACAGATACCCATACCGATACCCATACCGATACCCATACCGATACCCATACCGATACCCATACCGATACCGATACCGCTACCGATACCGATACCGATACTCTTACCGATACTGATACCGATATTCTTACCGATACTGATACCGATACTCTTACCGATACTGATACCGATACTCTTACCGATACCGATACCGATACAGATATTTACACCGATACACCTACCGATACTCCTACCGATACCCATATCGATACCGATACCGATACCCATACCGATACACCTACCGATACTCCTACCGATACCCATATCGATACCGATACCGATACCCATACCGATACCCATACCGATACCCATACCAATACCCATATCGATACCCATGCCGATACCCAAACCGATACTGATACCGATACTCTTACCGATACCGATACCGATACAGATATTTACACCGATACACCTACCGATACTCCTACCGATACCCATATCGATACCGATACCGATACCCATACCGATACCCATGCCGATACCGATACCGATACCGATACTCTTACCGATACTCATACCGATACCCATATCGATACCGATACCCACATCGATACCGATACCGATACCGATACTCTTACCGATACCGATACCGATACTCTTACCGATACCGATACAGATACTCACACCGATACAAATACCGACACTCTTACCGATACCCATACCGATACCCATACCGATACCCATACCGATACCCATACCGATACGCATACCGAAACCCATACCGATACCCATACCGATACCCATACCGATACCCATACCGATACCCATACGGATACGCATGCCGATACCCATACCGATACCCATACCGATACCCATACCGATACGCATGCCGATACCGATAACGATACTCTTACCCATACCGACACAGATACTCACACCGATGCCCATAGCGATACCCATACCGATACCGATAACGATACTCTTACCGATACCGACACAGATACTCACACCGATACCCATAGCGATACCCATGCCGATACCCATACCGATACCCATACCGATACCCATACCGATACCCATACCGATACCCATACCGATACCCATACCGATACCGATACCGATACCCATACCGACACACATACCGATACCGATAACGATACTCTTACCGATACCGACACAGATACTCACACCGATGCCCATAGCGATACCCATACCGATACCGATAACGATACTCTTACCGATACCGATACAGATACTCACACCGATACAAATACCGACACTCTTACCGATACCCATACCGATACCCATACCGATACCCATACCGATACCCATACCGATACCCATACCGAAACCCATACCGATACCCATACCGATACTCTTACCCATACCGACACAGATACTCACACCGATGCCCATAGCGATACCCATACCGATACCGATAACGATACTCTTACCGATACCGACACAGATACTCACACCGATACCCATAGCGATACCCATGCCGATACCCATACCGATACCCATACCGATACCCATACCGATACCCATACCGATACCGATACCGATACCCATACCGACACCCATACCGATACCGATAACGATACTCTTACCGATACCGACACAGATACTCACGCCGATGCCCATAGCGATACCCATACCGATACCGATAACGATACTCTTACCGATACCGACACAGATACTCACACCGATACCCATAGCGATACCCATGCCGATACCCATACCGATACCCATATCGATACCGATACCGATACCCATACCGATACACCTACCGATACTCCTACCGATACCCATATCGATACCGATACCGATACCCATACCGATACCCATACCGATACCCATACCAATACCCATATCGATACCCATGCCGATACCCATACCGATACCCATACCGATACCCATACCGATACCGATATCGATACTCTTACCGATACCGTTACCGATACTCTTACCGATACCGATACAGATACTCACAGCGATACCCATACCGACACTCTTACCGATACCCATACCGATACCCATACCAATACCCATACCGATACCGATAACGATACTCTTACCGATATCGACACAGATACGCACACCGATACCCATACCAGTACCCATACCGATACCCATGCCGATACCGATACCGATACCCATACTCTTACCCATACCGATTCCGACACCGATACCGATACCGATAATGGTACCGATACTCTTACCGATACTCCTACCGATACCCATATCGATACCGATACTCTTACCGATACCGGTACTCTTACTGCTACCGATACAGATACTCACACCGATACCCATACCGACACTCTTACCGATACCCATGCCGATACCCATGCCGATACCCATACCGATACCGATACGGATACCGATATCGATACCGATACCGATACCGATACTCTTACCGATACCGATACAGATATTTACACCGATACACCTACCGATACTCCTACCGATACCCATATCAATACCGATGCCGATACCCATACCGACACCCATACCGATACCGATAACCATACTCTTACCGATACCGACACAGATACGCACACCGATACCCATAGCGATACCCATACCGATACCCATTCCGATACCCATACCGATACCCATACCTATACCCATACCGATATCCATACCGATACCCATACCGATACCCATACCGATACCCATACCGATACCCATACCGATACCCATACCGATACCCATACCGATACCCATACCGATACCCATACCGATACCCATACCGATACCCATACCGATACCGATACAGATATTTACACCGATACACTTACCGATACTCCTACCGATACCCATATCAATACCGATACCGACACACCTACCGATACCCATACCGATACCAATACCGATACCCATACCGATACCCATACCGATACCCACACCGATACCCATACCGAAACCCATACCGATACCCATACCGATACCCATACCGATACCCATACCGATACCCATACCGATACCCATACCGATACCCATACCGATACGCATGCCGATAACCATACCGATATCGATACCGATACCGATACCGATACTCTTACCGATACCGATACAGATACTCACACCGATACAAATACCGACACTCTTACCGATACCCATACCGATACCCATACCGATACCCATACCGATACCCATACCGATACCCATACCGAAACCCATACCGATACCCATACCGATACCCATACCGATACCCATACCGATACCGATACCGATACCCATACCGATACCCATACCGATACCCATACCGATACCCATACCAATACCCATACCGATACCCATGCCGATACCCATACCGATACCCATACCGATACCGATATCGATACTCTTACCGATACCGTTACCGATACTCTTACCGATACCGATACAGATACTTACAGCGATACCCATACCGACACTCTTACCGATACCCATACCGATACCCATACCAATACCCATACCGATACCGATAACGATACTCTTACCGATATCGACACAGATACGCACACCGATACCCATAGCGATACCCATACCGATACCCCTTCCGATACCCATACCGATACCCATACCTATACCCATACCGATATCCATACCGATACCCATACCGATACCCATACCGATACCCATACCGATACCCATACCGATACGCATGCCGATAACCATACCGATATCGATACCGGTACCGATACCGATACTCTTACCGATACTCATACCGATGCCCATACCGATACCCATACCGATACGCATGCCGATAACCATACCGATATCGATACCGATACGGATACCCATACCCATACCCATACCGATACCCATTCCGATACCCATACCGATACCCATACCGATACCCATACCGATACCCATACCGATACCCATACCGATACCCATACCGATACCCATACCGATACCCATACCGATACGCATGCCGATAACCATACCGATATCGATACCGATACCGATACTCTTACCGATACCGATACTTTTACCGATACCGATACAGATATTTACACCGATACACCTACCGATACTCCTACCGATACCAATACCAATACCCATACCGATACCCATGCCGACACCCATACCGATACCCATACCTATACCCATACCGATACCCATACCGATATCCATACCGATACCCATACCGATACCCATACCGATACCCATACCGATACCCATACCGATACGCATGCCGATAACCATACCGATATCGATACCGATACCGATACTCTTACCGATACCGATACTCTTACCGATACCGATACAGATATTTACACCGATACACCTACCGATACTCCTACCGATACCAATACCAATACCCATACCGATACCCATGCCGACACCCATACCGATACCCGTGCCGATACCCATACCAATACCCATACCGATACCCATACCGATACCCATACCGATACCCATACCGATACCGATAACGATACTCTTACCGATATCGACACAGATACGCACACCGATACCCATAGCGATACCCATACCGATACCCATACCGATACCCATACCGATACCCATACCGATACCCATACCGATACCCATACCGATACCCATACCGATACCCATACCGATACACATACCGATACCCATACCGATACCCATACCGATACAGATACCGATACCCATACCGATACCCATACCGATACCCATACCGATACCCAAACCGATACCCATACCGATACCCATACCGATACGCATGCCGATAATCATACCGATATCGATACCGAAACCCATACCGATACCCATACCGATACCCATACCGATACGCATACCGATACCCATACCAGTACCCATACCGATACCCATGCCGATACCGATACCGATACCGATACTCTTACCGATACTCATACCGATACCCATATCGATACCGATACCCACATCGATACCGATACCGATACCGATTCTCTTACCGATACCGTTACCGATACTCTTACCGATACCGATACAGATACTCACACCGATACAAATACCGACACTCTTACCGATACCCATACCGATACCCATACCGATACCCATACCGATACCCATACCGATACCCATACCGAAACCCATACCGATACCCATACCGATACCCATACCGATACCCACACCGATACCCATACGGATACGCATGCCGATAACCATACCGATATCGATACCGATACCGATACCGATACTCTTACCGATACTCCTACCGATACCCATATCGATACCGATACCCACATCGATACCGATACACCTACCGATACTCCTACCGATAACCATATCAATACCGATACCGATACCCATACCGACACCCATACCGATACCGATACCGATACCGATACCCATACCGACACCCATACCGATACCGATAACGATACTCTTACCGATACCGACACAGATACTCACACCGATACCCATAGCGGTACCCATACCGATACCGATAACGATACTCTTACCGATACCGACACAGATACTCACACCGATACCCATAGCGATACCCATACCGATACCCATACCGATACCCATACCGATACCCATACCGATACCCATACCGATACCCATACCGATACCCATACCGATACCCATACCGATACGCATGCCGATAACCATACCGATATCGATACCGATACCGATACCGATACTCTTACCGATACCGATACAGATATTTACACCGATACACCTACCGATACTCCTACCGATACCAATACCAATACCCATACCGATACCCATGCCGACACCCATACCGATACCCGTGCCGATACCCATACCAATACCCATACCGATACCCATACCGATACCCATACCGATACCCATACCGATACCGATAACGATACTCTTACCGATATCGACACAGATACGCACACCGATACCCATAGCGATACCCATACCGATACCCATACCGATACCCATACCGATACCCATACCGATACCCATACCGATACCCATACCGATACCCATACCGATACCCATACCGATACACAAACCGATACCCATACCGATACCCATACCGATACAGATACCGATACCCATACCGATACCCATACCGATACCCATACCGATACCCAAACCGATACCCATACCGATACCCATACCGATACGCATGCCGATAACCATACCGATATCGATACCGAAACCCATACCGATACCCATACCGATACCCATAACGATACGCATACCGATACCCATACCAGTACCCATACCGATACCCATGCCGATACCGATACCGATACCGATACTCTTACCGATACCCATACCGATACCCATACCGATACCCATACCGATACCCATACCGATACCGATACGGATACCGATATCGATACCGATACCGATACCGATACTCTTACCGATACCGATACAGATATTTACACCGATACACCTACCGATACTCCTACCGATACCCATATCAATACCGATACCGATACCCATACCGATACCCATACCGATACCCATACCGATACCGATAACCATACTCTTACCGATACCGACACAGATACTCACACCGATACCCATAGCGATACCCATGCCGATACCCATACCGATACCCATACCGATACCCATACCGATACCCATACCGATACCCATACCGATACCGATACCGATACCCATACCGACACCCATACCGATACCGATAACGATACTCTTACCGATACCGACACAGATACTCACACCGATGCCCATAGCGATACGCATGCCGATAACCATACCGATATCGATACCGATACCGATACCCATACCGACACCCATACCGATACCGATAACGATACTCTTACCGATACCGACACAGATACTCACACCGATACCCATAGCGGTACCCATACCGATACCGATAACGATACTCTTACCGATACCGACACAGATACTCACACCGATACCCATAGCGATACCCATACCGATACCCATACCGATACCCATACCGATACCCATACCGATACCCATACCGATACCCAAACCGATACCCATACCGATACCCATACCGATACCCATACCGATACACAAACCGATACCCATACCGATACCCATACCGATACAGATACCGATACCCATACCGATACGCATGCCGATAACCATACCGATATCGATACCGGTACCGATACCGATACTCTTACCGATACTCATACCGATGCCCATACCGATACCCATACCGATACGCATGCCGATAACCATACCGATATCGATACCGATACGGATACCCATACCCATACCCATACCGATACCCATTCCGATACCCATACCGATACCCATACCGATACCCATACCGATACCCATACCGATACCCATACCGATACCCATACCGATACCCATACCGATACCCATACCGATACCCATACCGATACGCATGCCGATAACCATACCGATATCGATACCGATACCGATACTCTTACCGATACCGATACTTTTACCGATACCGATACAGATATTTACACCGATACACCTACCGATACTCCTACCGATACCAATACCAATACCCATACCGATACCCATGCCGACACCCATACCGATACCCATACCTATACCCATACCGATACCCATACCGATATCCATACCGATACCCATACCGATACCCATACCGATACCCATACCGATACCCATACCGATACGCATGCCGATAACCATACCGATATCGATACCGATACCGATACTCTTACCGATACCGATACTCTTACCGATACCGATACAGATATTTACACCGATACACCTACCGATACTCCTACCGATACCAATACCAATACCCATACCGATACCCATGCCGACACCCATACCGATACCCGTGCCGATACCCATACCAATACCCATACCGATACCCATACCGATACCCATACCGATACCCATACCGATACCGATAACGATACTCTTACCGATATCGACACAGATACGCACACCGATACCCATAGCGATACCCATACCGATACCCATACCGATACCCATACCGATACCCATACCGATACCCATACCGATACCCATACCGATACCCATACCGATACCCATACCGATACACATACCGATACCCATACCGATACCCATACCGATACAGATACCGATACCCATACCGATACCCATACCGATACCCATACCGATACCCAAACCGATACCCATACCGATACCCATACCGATACGCATGCCGATAATCATACCGATATCGATACCGAAACCCATACCGATACCCATACCGATACCCATAACGATACGCATACCGATACCCATACCAGTACCCATACCGATACCCATGCCGATACCGATACCGATACCGATACTCTTACCGATACTCATACCGATACCCATATCGATACCGATACCCACATCGATACCGATACCGATACCGATTCTCTTACCGATACCGTTACCGATACTCTTACCGATACCGATACAGATACTCACACCGATACAAATACCGACACTCTTACCGATACCCATACCGATACCCATACCGATACCCATACCGATACCCATACCGATACCCATACCGAAACCCATACCGATACCCATACCGATACCCATACCGATACCCACACCGATACCCATACGGATACGCATGCCGATAACCATACCGATATCGATACCGATACCGATACCGATACTCTTACCGATACTCCTACCGATACCCATATCGATACCGATACCCACATCGATACCGATACACCTACCGATACTCCTACCGATACCCATATCAATACCGATACCGATACCCATACCGACACCCATACCGATACCGATACCGATACCGATACCCATACCGACACCCATACCGATACCGATAACGATACTCTTACCGATACCGACACAGATACTCACACCGATACCCATAGCGGTACCCATACCGATACCGATAACGATACTCTTACCGATACCGACACAGATACTCACACCGATACCCATAGCGATACCCATACCGATACCCATACCGATACCCATACCGATACCCATACCGATACCCATACCGATACCCATACCGATACCCATACCGATACCCATACCGATACGCATGCCGATAACCATACCGATATCGATACCGATACCGATACCGATACTCTTACCGATACCGATACAGATATTTACACCGATACACCTACCGATACTCCTACCGATACCAATACCAATACCCATACCGATACCCATGCCGACACCCATACCGATACCCGTGCCGATACCCATACCAATACCCATACCGATACCCATACCGATACCCATACCGATACCCATACCGATACCGATAACGATACTCTTACCGATATCGACACAGATACGCACACCGATACCCATAGCGATACCCATACCGATACCCATACCGATACCCATACCGATACCCATACCGATACCCATACCGATACCCATACCGATACCCATACCGATACCCATACCGATACACAAACCGATACCCATACCGATACCCATACCGATACAGATACCGATACCCATACCGATACCCATACCGATACCCATACCGATACCCAAACCGATACCCATACCGATACCCATACCGATACGCATGCCGATAACCATACCGATATCGATACCGAAACCCATACCGATACCCATACCGATACCCATAACGATACGCATACCGATACCCATACCAGTACCCATACCGATACCCATGCCGATACCGATACCGATACCGATACTCTTACCGATACCCATACCGATACCCATACCGATACCCATACCGATACCCATACCGATACCGATACGGATACCGATATCGATACCGATACCGATACCGATACTCTTACCGATACCGATACAGATATTTACACCGATACACCTACCGATACTCCTACCGATACCCATATCAATACCGATACCGATACCCATACCGATACCCATACCGATACCCATACCGATACCGATAACCACACTCTTACCGATACCGACACAGATACTCACACCGATACCCATAGCGATACCCATGCCGATACCCATACCGATACCCATACCGATACCCATACCGATACCCATACCGATACCCATACCGATACCGATACCGATACCCATACCGACACCCATACCGATACCGATAACGATACTCTTACCGATACCGACACAGATACTCACACCGATACCCATACCGATACGCATGCCGATAACCATACCGATATCGATACCGATACCGATACCCATACCGACACCCATACCGATACCGATAACGATACTCTTACCGATACCGACACAGATACTCACACCGATACCCATACCGATACCCATACCGATACCGATAACGATACTCTTACCGATACCGACACAGATACTCACACCGATACCCATAGCGATACCCATACCGATACCCATACCGATACCCATACCGATACCCATACCGATACCCATACCGATACCCAAACCGATACCCATACCGATACCCATACCGATACCCATACCGATACACAAACCGATACCCATACCGATACCCATACCGATACAGATACCGATACCCATACCGATACCCATACCGATACCCATACCGATACCCATACCGAAACCCATACCGATACCCATACCGATACCCATACCGATACCCACACCGATACCCATACGGATACGCATGCCGATAACCATACCGATATCGATACCGATACCGATACCGATACTCTTACCGATACCGATACAGATATTTACACCGATACACCTACCGATACTCCTACCGATACCAATACCAATACCCATACCGATACCCATGCCGACACCCATACCGATACCCGTGCCGATACCCATACCAATACCCATACCGATACCCATACCGATACCCATACCGATACCCATACCGATACCGATAACGATACTCTTACCGATATCGACACAGATACGCACACCGATACCCATAGCGATACCCATACCGATACCCATACCGATACCCATACCGATACCCATACCGATACCCATACCGATACCCATACCGATACCCATACCGATACACAAACCGATACCCATACCGATACCCATACCGATACAGATACCGATACCCATACCGATACCCATACCGATACCCATACCGATACCCAAACCGATACCCATACCGATACCCATACCGATACGCATGCCGATAACCATACCGATATCGATACCGAAACCCATACCGATACCCATACCGATACCCATAACGATACGCATACCGATACCCATACCAGTACCCATACCGATACCCATGCCGATACCGATACCGATACCGATACTCTTACCGATACCCATACCGATACCCATACCGATACCCATACCGATACCCATACCGATACCCATACCGATACCGATACGGATACCGATATCGATACCGATACCGATACCGATACTCTTACCGATACCGATACAGATATTTACACCGATACACCTACCGATACTCCTACCGATACCCATATCAATACCGATACCGATACCCATACCGATACCCATACCGATACCCATACCGATACCCATACCGATACCGATAACCATACTCTTACCGATACCGACACAGATACTCACACCGATACCCATAGCGATACCCATGCCGATACCCATACCGATACCCATACCGATACCCATACCGATACCCATACCGATACCCATACCGATACCGATACCGATACCGATACCCATACCGACACCCATACCGATACCGATAACGATACTCTTACCGATACCGACACAGATACTCACACCGATGCCCATAGCGATACGCATGCCGATAACCATACCGATATCGATACCGATACCGATACCGATACTCTTACCGATACCGATACAGATACTCACACCGATACAAATACCGACACTCTTACCGATACCCATACCGATACCCATACCGATACCCATACCGATACCCATACCGATACCCATACCGATACCCATACCGATACCCATACCGATACGCATGCCGATAACCATACCGATATCGATACCGATACCGATACCGATACTCTTACCGATACCGATACAGATACTCACACCGATACAAATACCGACACTCTTACCGATACCCATACCGATACCCATACCGATACCCATACCGATACACATACCGATACCCATACCGAAACCCATACCGATACCCATACCGATACCCATACCGATACCCATACCGATACCCATACCGATACGCATGCCGATACCGATAACGATACTCTTACCGATACCGACACAGATACTCACACCGATGCCCATAGCGATACCCATACCGATACCGATAACGATACTCTTACCGATACCGACACAGATACTCACACCGATACCCATAGCGATACCCATGCCGATACCCATACCGATACCCATACCGATACCCATACCGATACCCATACCGATACCGATACCGATACCCATACCGACACCCATACCGATACCGATAACGATACTCTTACCGATACCGACACAGATACTCACACCGATGCCCATAGCGATACCCATACCGATACCGATAACGATACTCTTACCGATACCGGCACAGATACTCACACCGATACCCATAGCGATACCCATGCCGATACCCATACCGATACCCATATCGATACCGATACCGATACCCATACCGATACACCTACCGATACTCCTACCGATACCCATATCGATACCGATACCGATACCCATACCGATACCCATACCGATACCCATACCAATACCCATATCGATACCCATGCCGATACCCATACCGATACTCATACCGATACTCTTACCGATACCGATACCGATACAGATATTTACACCGATACACCTACCGATACTCCTACCGATACCCATATCGATACCGATACCGATACCCATACCGATACACCTACCGATACTCCTACCGATACCCATATCGATACCGATACCGATACCCATACCGATACCCATACCGATACCCATACCAATACCCATACCGATACCCATGCCGATACCCATACCGATACCCATACCGATACCGATATCGATACTCTTACCGATACCGTTACCGATACTCTTACCGATACCGATACAGATACTCACAGCGATACCCATACCGACACTCTGACCGATACCCATACCGATACCCATACCGATACCCATACCGAAACCGATAACGATACTCTTACCGATATCGACACAGATACGCACACCGATACCCATACCAGTACCCATACCGATACCCATGCCGATACCGATACCGATACCCATACTCTTACCCATACCGATTCCGACACCGATACCGATACCGATAATGGTACCGATACTCTTACCGATACTCCTACCGATACCCATATCGATACCGATACTCTTACCGATACCGGTACTCTTACTGCTACCGATACAGATACTCACACCGATACCCATACCGACACTCTTACCGATACCCATGCCGATACCCATGCCGATACCCATACCGATACCGATACGGATACCGATATCGATACCGATACCGATACCGATACTCTTACCGATACCGATACAGATATTTACACCGATACACCTACCGATACTCCTACCGATACCCATATCAATACCGATACCGATACCCATACCGATACCCATACCGATACCGATAACCATACTCTTACCGATACCGACACAGATACTCACACCGATACCCATACCGATACCCATACCGATACCCATACCGATACCCATACCGATACCCATACCTATACCGATACAGATATTTACACCGATACAAATACCGACACTCTTACCGATACCCATACCGATACCCATACCGATACCCATACCGATACCCATACCGATACCCATACCGAAACCCATACCGATACCCATACCGATACCCATACCGATACCCATACCGATACCCATACCGATACCCATACCGATACGCATGCCGATAACCATACCGATATCGATACCGATACCGATACCGATACTCTTACCGATACCGATACAGATACTCACACCGATACAAATACCGACACTCTTACCGATACCCATACCGATACCCATACCGATACCCATACCGATACCCATACCGATACCCATACCGAAACCCACACCGATACCCATACCGATACCCATACCGATACCCATACCGATACCGATACCGATACCCATACCGACACCCATACCGATACCGATAACGATACTCTTACCGATACCGACACAGATACTCACACCGATGCCCATAGCGATACCCATACCGATACCGATAACGATACTCTTACCGATACCGACACAGATACTCACACCGATACCAAACCGATACCCATACCGATACCCACACCGATACCCATACCGAAACCCATACCGATACCCATACCGATACCCATACCGATACCCATACCGATACCCATACCGATACCCATACCGATACGCATGCCGATAACCATACCGATATCGATACCGATACCGATACCGATACTCTTACCGATGCCGATACAGATACTCACACCGATACAAATACCGACACTCTTACCGATACCCATACCGATACCCATACCGATACCCATACCGATACCCATACCGATACCCATACCGATACCCATACCGATACGCATGCCCATAACCATACCGATATCGATACCGATACCGATACCGATACTCTTACCGATTCTCATACCGATACCCATATCTATACCGATACCCACATCGATACCGATACCGATACCGATACTCTTACCGATACCGATACAGATATTTACACCGATACACCTACCGATACTCCTACCGATACCAATACCAATACCCATACCGATACCCATGCCGACACCCATACCGATACCCGTGCCGATACCCATACCAATACCCATACCGATACCCATACCGATACCCATACCGATACCCATACCGATACCCATATCGATACCCATGCCGATACCCATACCGATACCGATACCGATACTCTTACCGATACCCAAACAGATACCCATACCGATACCCATACCGATACCCATACCGATACCCATACCGATACCGATACCGATACTCTTACCGATACTGATACCGATATTCTTACCGATACTGATACCGATACTCTTACCGATACTGATACCGATACTCTTACCGATACCGATACCGATACAGATATTTACACCGATACACCTACCGATACTCCTACCGATACCCATATCGATACCGATACCGATACCCATACCGATACACCTACCGATACTCCTACCGATACCCATATCGATACCGATACCGATACCCATACCGATACCCATACCGATACCCATACCAATACCCATATCGATACCCATGCCGATACCCATACCGATACTGATACCGATACTCTTACCGATACCGATACCGATACAGATATTTACACCGATACACCTACCGATACTCCTACCGATACCCATATCGATACCGATACCGATACCCATACCGATACACCTACCGATACGCATGCCGATAACCATACCGATATCGATACCGAAACCCATACCGATACCCATACCGATACCCATAACGATACGCATACCGATACCCATACCGATACCCATACCGATACCCATGCCGATACCGATACCGATACCGATACTCTTACCGATACTCATACCGATACCCATATCGATACCGATACCCACATCGATACCGATACCGATACCGATACTCTTACCGATACCGATACCGATACTCTTACCGATACCGATACAGATACTCACACCGATACAAATACCGACACTCTTACCGATACCCATACCGATACCCATACCGATACCCATACCGATACCCATACCGATACCCATACCGATACGCATACCGAAACCCATACCGATACCCATACCGATACCCATACCGATACCCATACCGATACCCATACGGATACGCATGCCGATAACCATACCGATATCGATACCGATACCGATACCGATACTCTTACCGATACTCCTACCGATACCCATATCGATACCGATACCCACATCGATACCGATACAGATATTTACACCGATACACCTACCGATACTCCTACCGATACCGATAACGATACTCTTACCGATACCGACACAGATACTCACACCGATACCCATAGGGGTACCCATACCGATACCGATAACGATACTCTTACCGATATCGACACAGATACGCACACCGATACCCATAGCGATACCCATACCGGTACCCATACCGACACCCATACCGATACCCATACCTATACCCATACCGATACCCATACCGATATCCATACCGATACCCATACCGATACCCATACCGATACCCATACCGATACCCATACCGATACGCATGCCGATACCCATACCGACACCCATACCGATACCGATACCGATACCGATACCCATACCGACACCCATACCGATACCGATAACGATACTCTTACCGATACCGACACAGATACTCACACCGATACCCATAGCGATACCCATACCGATACCCATACCGATACCCATACCGATACCCATACCGATACCCATACCGATACCCATACCGATACCCATACCGATACCCATACCGATACCCATACCGATACGCATGCCGATAACCATACCGATATCGATACCGATACCGATACCGATACTCTTACCGATACCGATACTGATATTTACACCGATACACCTACCGATACCCATGTCAATACCGATACCCATATCAATACCGATACCGACACTCCTACCGATACCGACACTCCTACCGATACCCATACCGATACCCATACCGATACCCATACCGATACCCATACCGAAACCCATACCGATACCCATACCGATACCCATAACGATACCCATACCGACACTCTTACCGATACCCATACCGATACCCATACCGATACCCATACCAATACCCATACCGATACCCATGCCGATACCCATACCGACACCCCTACCGATACCGATAACGATACTCTTACCGATACCGACACAGGTACTCACACCGATACCCATAGCGATACCCATACCGATACCGATAACGATACTCTTACCGATACCGACACAGATACTCACACCGATACCCATAGCGATACCCATACCGATACCCATACCGATACCCATACCGATACCCATACCGATACCCATACCGATACCCATACCGATACCCATACCGATACGCATGCCGATAACCATACCGATATCGATACCGATACCGATACCGATACTCTTACCGATACTCATACCGATACCCATATCTATACCGATACCCACATCGATACCGATACCGATACCGATACTCTTACCGATACCGATACAGATATTTACACCGATACGCCTACCGATACTCCTACCGATACCCATACCAATAACATACCGATACCCATGCCGACACCCATACCGATACCCATGCCGATACCCATACCAATACCCATACCGATACCGATACCGATACCCATACCGATACCCATACCAATACCCATATCGATACCCATGCCGATACCCATACCGATACCGATACCGATACTCTTACCGATACCCAAACAGATACCCATACCGATACCCATACCGATACCCATACCGATACCCATACCGATACCCATACCAATACCCATACCGATACCCATGCCGATACCCATACCGATACCCATACCGATACCGATATCGATACTCTTACCGATACCGTTACCGATACTCTTACCGATACCGATACAGATACTCACAGCGATACCCATACCGACACTCTTACCGATACCCATACCGATACCCATACCAATACCCATACCGATACCGATAACGATACTCTTACCGATATCGACACAGATACGCACACCGATACCCATAGCGATACCCATACCGATACCCATACCGATACCCATACCTATACCCATACCGATATCCATACCGATACCCATACCGATACCCATACCGATACCCATACCGATACCCATACCGATACGCATGCCGATAACCATACCGATATCGATACCGGTACCGATACCGATACTCTTACCGATACTCATACCGATGCCCATACCGATACCCATACCGATACGCATGCCGATAACCATACCGATATCGATACCGATACGGATACCCATACCCATACCCATACCGATACCCATTCCGATACCCATACCGATACCCATACCGATACCCATACCGATACCCATACCGATACCCATACCGATACCCATACCGATACCCATACCGATACCCATACCGATACGCATGCCGATAACCATACCGATATCGATACCGATACCGATACTCTTACCGATACCGATACTTTTACCGATACCGATACAGATATTTACACCGATACACCTACCGATACTCCTACCGATACCAATACCAATACCCATACCGATACCCATGCCGACACCCATACCGATACCCATACCTATACCCATACCGATACCCATACCGATATCCATACCGATACCCATACCGATACCCATACCGATACCCATACCGATACCCATACCGATACGCATGCCGATAACCATACCGATATCGATACCGATACCGATACTCTTACCGATACCGATACTCTTACCGATACCGATACAGATATTTACACCGATACACCTACCGATACTCCTACCGATACCAATACCAATACCCATACCGATACCCATGCCGACACCCATACCGATACCCGTGCCGATACCCATACCAATACCCATACCGATACCCATACCGATACCCATACCGATACCCATACCGATACCGATAACGATACTCTTACCGATATCGACACAGATACGCACACCGATACCCATAGCGATACCCATACCGATACCCATACCGATACCCATACCGATACCCATACCGATACCCATACCGATACCCATACCGATACCCATACCGATACCCATACCGATACACATACCGATACCCATACCGATACCCATACCGATACAGATACCGATACCCATACCGATACCCATACCGATACCCATACCGATACCCAAACCGATACCCATACCGATACCCATACCGATACGCATGCCGATAACCATACCGATATCGATACCGAAACCCATACCGATACCCATAACGATACGCATACCGATACCCATACCAGTACCCATACCGATACCCATACCGATACCCATACCGATACCCATACCGATACCCATACCGATACACATACCGATACTCATACCGATACCCATACCGATACAGATACCGATACCCATACCGATACCCATACCGATACCCATACCGATACCCAAACCGATACCCATACCGATACCCATACCGATACGCATGCCGATAATCATACCGATATCGATACCGAAACCCATACCGATACCCATAACGATACGCATACCGATACCCATACCAGTACCCATACCGATACCCATGCCGATACCGATACCGATACCGATACTCTTACCGATACTCATACCGATACCCATATCGATACCGATACCCACATCGATACCGATACCGATACCGATACTCTTACCGATACCGTTACCGATACTCTTACCGATACCGATACAGATACTCACACCGATACAAATACCGACACTCTTACCGATACCCATACCGATACCCATACCGATACCCATACCGATACCCATACCGATACCCATACCGAAACCCATACCGATACCCATACCGATACCCATACCGATACCCACACCGATACCCATACGGATACGCATGCCGATAACCATACCGATATCGATACCGATACCGATACCGATACTCTTACCGATACTCCTACCGATACCCATATCGATACCGATACCCACATCGATACCGATACACCTACCGATACTCCTACCGATACCCATATCAATACCGATACCGATACCCATACCGACACCCATACCGATACCGATACCGATACCGATACCCATACCGACACCCATACCGATACCGATAACGATACTCTTACCGATACCGACACAGATACTCACACCGATACCCATAGCGGTACCCATACCGATACCGATAACGATACTCTTACCGATACCGACACAGATACTCACACCGATACCCATAGCGATACCCATACCGATACCCATACCGATACCCATACCGATACCCATACCGATACCCATACCGATACCCATACCGATACCCATACCGATACCCATACCGATACCCATACCGATACGCATGCCGATAACCATACCGATATCGATACCGATACCGATACCGATACTCTTACCGATACCGATACAGATATTTACACCGATACACCTACCGATACTCCTACCGATACCAATACCAATACCCATACCGATACCCATGCCGACACCCATACCGATACCCGTGCCGATACCCATACCAATACCCATACCGATACCCATACCGATACCCATACCGATACCCATACCGATACCGATAACGATACTCTTACCGATATCGACACAGATACGCACACCGATACCCATAGCGATACCCATACCGATACCCATACCGATACCCATACCGATACCCATACCGATACCCATACCGATACCCATACCGATACCCATACCGATACCCATACCGATACACAAACCGATACCCATACCGATACCCATACCGATACAGATACCGATACCCATACCGATACCCATACCGATACCCATACCGATACCCAAACCGATACCCATACCGATACCCATACCGATACGCATGCCGATAACCATACCGATATCGATACCGAAACCCATACCGATACCCATACCGATACCCATAACGATACGCATACCGATACCCATACCAGTACCCATACCGATACCCATGCCGATACCGATACCGATACCGATACTCTTACCGATACCCATACCGATACCCATACCGATACCCATACCGATACCCATACCGATACCCATACCGATACCGATACGGATACCGATATCGATACCGATACCGATACCGATACTCTTACCGATACCGATACAGAAATTTACACCGATACACCTACCGATACTCCTACCGATACCCATATCAATACCGATACCGATACCCATACCGATACCCATACCGATACCCATACCGATACCCATACCGATACCGATAACCATACTCTTACCGATACCGACACAGATACTCACACCGATACCCATAGCGATACCCATGCCGATACCCATACCGATACCCATACCGATACCCATACCGATACCCATACCGATACCCATACCGATACCGATACCGATACCCATACCGACACCCATACCGATACCGATAACGATACTCTTACCGATACCGACACAGATACTCACACCGATGCCCATAGCGATACGCATGCCGATAACCATACCGATATCGATACCGATACCGATACCGATACTCTTACCGATACCGATACAGATACTCACACCGATACAAATACCGACACTCTTACCGATACCCATACCGATACCCATACCGATACCCATACCGATACCCATACCGATACCCATACCGATACCCATACCGATACCCATACCGATACGCATGCCGATAACCATACCGATATCGATACCGATACCGATACCGATACTCTTACCGATACCGATACAGATACTTACACCGATACAAATACCGACACTCTTACCGATACCCATACCGATACCCATACCGATACCCATACCGATACACATACCGATACCCATACCGAAACCCATACCGATACCCATACCGATACCCATACCGATACCCATACCGATACCCATACCGATACCCATACCGATACGCATGCCGATACCGATAACGATACTCTTACCGATACCGACACAGATACTCACACCGATGCCCATAGCGATACCCATACCGATACCGATAACGATACTCTTACCGATACCGACACAGATACTCACACCGATACCCATAGCGATACCCATGCCGATAGCCATACCGATACCCATACCGATACCCATACCGATACCCATACCGATACCGATACCGATACCCATACCGACACCCATACCGATACCGATAACGATACTCTTACCGATACCGACACAGATACTCACACCGATGCCCATAGCGATACCCATACCGATACCGATAACGATACTCTTACCGATACCGACACAGATACTCACACCGATACCCATAGCGATACCCATGCCGATACCCATACCGATACCCATATCGATACCGATACCGATACCCATACCGATACACCTACCGATACTCCTACCGATACCCATATCGATACCGATACCCATATCGATACCGATACCGATACCCATACCGATACCCATACCGATACCCATACCAATACCCATATCGATACCCATGCCGATGCCCATACCGATACTCATACCGATACTCTTACCGATACCGATATCGATACAGATATTTACACCGATACACCTACCGATACTCCTACCGATACCCATATCGATACCGATACCGATACCCATACCGATACACCTACCGATACTCCTACCGATACCCATATCGATACCGATACCGATACCCATACCGATACCCATACCGATACCCATACCGATACCGATATCGATACTCTTACCGATACCGTTACCGATACTCTTACCGATACCGATACAGATACTCACAGCGATACCCATACCGACACTCTGACCGATACCCATACCGATACCCATACCAATACCCATACCGATACCGATAACGATACTCTTACCGATATCGACACAGATACGCACACCGATACCCATACCAGTACCCATACCGATACCCATGCCGATACCGATACCGATACCCATACTCTTACCCATACCGATTCCGACACCGATACCGATACCGATAATGGTACCGATACTCTTACCGATACTCCTACCGATACCCATATCGATACCGATACTCTTACCGATACCGGTACTCTTACTGCTACCGATACAGATACTCACACCGATACCCATACCGACACTCTTACCGATACCTATGCCGATACCCATGCCGATACCCATACCGATACCGATACGGATACCGATATCGATACCGATACCGATACCGATACTCTTACCGATACCGATACAGATATTTACACCGATACACCTACCGATACTCCTACCGATACCCATATCAATACCGATACCGATACCCATACCGATACCCATACCGATACCGATAACCATACTCTTACCGATACCGACACAGATACTCACACCGATACCCATACCGATACCCATACCGATACCCATACCGATACCCATACCGATACCCATACCGATACCGATACAGATATTTACACCGATACACCTACCGATACTCCTACCGATACCCATATCAATACCGATACCGACACACCTACCTATACCCATACCGATACCAATACCGATACCCATACCGATACCCATACCGATACCCACACCGATACCCATACCGAAACCCATACCGATACCCATACCGAAACCCATACCGATACCCATACCGATACCCATACCGATACCCATACCGATACCCATACCGATACACATACCGATACCCATACCGATACCCATACCGATACAGATGCCGATACCCATACCGATACCCATACCGATACCCATAACGATACGCATACCGATACCCATACCAGTACCCATACCGATACCCATGCCGATACCGATACCGATACCGATACTCTTACCGATACTCATACCGATACCCATATCGATACCGATACCCACATCGATACCGATACCGATACCGATACTCTTACCGATACCGATATCGATACCGATACCGATACCGATACTCTTACCGATACTCATACCGATACCCATATCTATACCGATACCCACATCGATAACGATACCCATACCGATACCCATACCGATACCCATACCGATACCCATACCGATACCCATACCGATACCCATACCGATACCCATACCGATACCCATACCGATACCCATACCGATACACATACCGATACCCATACCGATACCCATACCGATACAGATACCGATACCCATACCGATACCCATACCGATACCCATACCGATACCCAAACCGATACCCATACCGATACCCATACCGATACGCATGCCGATAACCATACCGATATCGATACCGAAACCCATACCGATACCCATACCGATACCCATAACGATACGCATACCGATACCCATACCAGTACCCATACCGATACCCATGCCGATACCGATACCGATACCGATACTCTTACCGATACTCATACCGATACCCATATCGATACCGATACCCACATCGATACCGATACCGATACCGATACTCTTACCGATACCGATACCGATACTCTTACCGATACCGATACAGATACTCACACCGATACAAATACCGACACTCTTACCGATACCCATACCGATACCCATACCGATACCCATACCGATACCCATACCGATACGCATACCGAAACCCATACCGATACCCATACCGATACCCATACCGATACCCATACCGATACCCATACCGATACCCATACGGATACGCATGCCGATAACCATACCGATATCGATACCGATACCGATACCGATACTCTTACCGATACTCCTACCGATACCCATATCGATACCGATACCCACATCGATACCGATACAGATATTTACACCGATACACCTACCGATACTCCTACCGATACCCATATCAATACCGATACCGATACCCATACCGACACACATACCGATACCGATACCGATACCGATACCCATACCGACACCCATACCGATACCGATAACGATACTCTTACCGATACCGACACAGATACTCACACCGATACCCATAGGGGTACCCATACCGATACCGATAACGATACTCTTACCGATACCGTCACAGATACTCACACCGATACCCATAGCGATACCCATACCGATACCCATACCGATACCCATACCGATACCCATACCGATACCCATACCGATACCCATACCGATACCCATACCGATACACATACCGATACGCATGCCGATAACCATACCGATATCGATACCGATACCGATACCGATACTCTTACCGATACTCATACCGATACCCATACCGATACCCATACCGATACCCATACCGATACCCATACCGATACGCATGCCGATAACCATACCGATATCGATACCGATACCGATACCGATACTCTTACCGATACCGATACTGATATTTACACCGATACACCTACCGATACCCATGTCAATACCGATACCCATATCAATACCGATACCGACACTCCTACCGATACCGACACTCCTACCGATACTCATACCGATACCCATACCGATACCCATACCGATACCCATACCGATACCCATGCCGATACCCATACCGACACCCCTACCGATACCGATAACGATACTCTTACCGATACCGACACAGGTACTCACACCGATACCCATAGCGATACCCATACCGATACCGATAACGATACTCTTACCGATACCGACACAGATACTCACACCGATACCCATAGGGGTACCCATACCGATACCGATAACGATACTCTTACCGATACCGACACAGATACTCACACCGATACCCATAACGATACCCATACCGACACTCTTACCGATACCCATACCGATACCCATACCGATACCCATACCAATACCCATACCGATACCCATGCCGATACCCATACCGACACCCCTACCGATACCGATAACGATACTCTTACCGATACTCCTACCGATACCCATATCGATACCGATACCCACATCGATACCGATACAGATATTTACACCGATACACCTACCGATACACCTACCGATACCCATATCGATACCGATACCGATACCCATACCGATACACCTACCGATACTCCTACCGATACCCATATCGATACCGATACCGATACCCATACCGATACCCATACCGATACCCATACCAATACCCATATCGATACCCATGCCGATACCCATACCGATACTGATACCGATACTCTTACCGATACCGATACCGATACAGATATTTACACCGATACACCTACCGATACTCCTACCGATACCCATATCGATACCGATACCGATACCCATACCGATACACCTACCGATACTCCTACCGATACCCATATCGATACCGATACCGATACCCATACCGATACCCATACCGATACCCATACCAATACCCATACCGATACCCATGCCGATACCCATACCGATACCCATACCGATACCGATATCGATACTCTTACCGATACCGTTACCGATACTCTTACCGATACCGATACAGATACTCACAGCGATACCCATACCGACACTCTTACCGATACCCATACCGATACCCATACCAATACCCATACCGATACCGATAACGATACTCTTACCGATATCGACACAGATACGCACACCGATACCCATAGCGATACCCATACCGATACCCATACCGATACCCATACCGATACCCATACCTATACCCATACCGATACCCATACCGATATCCATACCGATACCCATACCGATACCCATACCGATACCCATACCGATACCCATACCGATACGCATGCCGATAACCATACCGATATCGATACCGGTACCGATACCGATACTCTTACCGATACTCATACCGATGCCCATACCGATACCCATACCGATACGCATGCCGATAACCATACCGATATCGATACCGATACGGATACCCATACCCATACCCATACCGATACCCATACCGATACCCATACCGATACCCATACCGATACCCATACCAATACCCATACCGATACCCATGTTGATGCCCATACCGACACCCATGCCGATACCCATATCAATACCCATACCGATACCCATACCGATACCCATACCGATACCCATACCGATACCCATACCGATACCCATACCGATACCCATACCGATACCCGTACCGATACCGATAACGATACTCTTACCGATATCGACACAGATACGCACACCGATACCCATAGCGATACCCATACCGATACCCATACCGATACCCATACCGATACCCATACCGATACCCATACCGATACCCATACCTATACCCATACCGATACCCATACCGATATCCATACCGATACCCATACCGATACCCATACCGATACCCATACCGATACCCATACCGATACGCATGCCGATAACCATACCGATATCGATACCGGTACCGATACCGATACTCTTACCGATACTCATACCGATGCCCATACCGATACCCATACCGATACGCATGCCGATAACCATACCGATATCGATACCGATACGGATACCGATACTCTTACCGATACCGATACAGATATTTACACCGATACACCTATCGATACCCGTATCAATACCGATACCCATATCAATACCGATACCGACACTCCTACCGTTACCCATACCGATACCCATACCGATACCCATACCGATACCCATACCGATACGCATGCCGATAACCATACCGATATCGATACCGATACCGATACCGATACTCTTACCGATACCGATACAGATATTTACACCGATACACCTACCGATACCCATATCAATACCGATACCCATATCAATACCGATACCGACACTCCTACCGATACCCACACCGATACCCATACCGATACCCATACCGATACCCATACCGATACCCATACCGATACCCATAACGATACGCATACCGATACCCATACCAGTACCCATACCGATACCCATGCCGATACCCATACCGATACCCATACCGATACCCATACCGATACCCATACCGATACCCATACCGATACCCATACCGATACCCATACCGATACCCATACCGATACGCATGCCGATAACCATACCGATATCGATACCGATACCGATACAGATATTTACACCGATACACCTACCGATACCCATATCAATACCGATACCCATATCAATACCGATACCGACACTCCTACCGATACCCATACCGATACCCATACCGATACCCATACCGAAACCCATACAGATACCCATACCGATACCCATAACGATACGCATACCGATACCCATACCAGAACCCATACCGATACCCATGCCGATACCGATACCGATACCCATACTCTTACCCATACCGATTCCGACACCGATACCGATACCGATAATGGTACGGATACTCTTACCGATACTCCTACCGATACCCATATCGATACCGATACTCTTACCGATACCGATACTCTTACTGCTACCGATACAGATACTCACACCGATACCCATACCGACACTCTTACCGATACCCATACCGATACACATACCGATACCCATACCGATACCGATACCGATACCGATATCGATACCGATACCGATACCGATACTCTTACCGATACCGATACAGATATTTACACCGATACACCTACCGATACTCCTACCGATACCCATATCAATACCGATACCGATACCCATACCGATACCCATACCGATACCCATACCGATACCGATAACCATACTCTTACCGATACCGACACAGATACTCACACCGATACCCATACCGATACCCATACCGATACCCATACCGATACCCATACCGATACCCATACCGATACCGATACAGATATTTACCCCGATACACCTACCGATACTCCTACCGATACCCATATCAATACCGATACCGACACACCTACCGATACCCATACCGATACCAATACCGATACCCATACCGATACCCATACCGATACCCACACCGATACCCATACCGAAACCCATACCGATACCCATACCGATACCCATACCGATACCCATACCGATACCCATACCAATACCCATACCGATACGCATGCCGATAACCATACCGATATCGATACCGATACCGATACCGATACTCTTACCGATACCGATACAGATACTCACACCGATACAAATACCGACACTCTTACCGATACCCATACCGATACCCATACCGATACCCATACCGATACCCATACCGATACCCATACCGAAACCCATACCGATACCCATACCGATACCCATACCGATACTCATACCGATACCCATACCGATACCCATACCGATACCCATACCGATACCCATACCGATACGCATGCCGATAACCATACTGATATCGATACCGATACCGATACCGATACTCTTACCGATACTCCTACCGATACCCATATCGATACCGATACCCCTACCGATACCCATATCGATACCGATACCCACATCGATACCCATACAGATATTTACACCGATACACCTACCGATACTCCTACCGATACCCATATCAATACCGACACCGATACCCATACCGACACCCATACCGATACCGATACCGATACCGATACCCATACCGACACCCATACCGATACCGATAACGATACTCTTACTGATACCGACACAGATACTCACACCGATGCCCATAGCGATACCCATACCGATACCGATAACGATACTCTTACCGATACCGACACAGATACTCACACCGATACCCATAGCGATACCCATGCCGATACCCATACCGATACCCATACCGATACCCATACCGATACCCATACCGATACCCATACCGATACCCATACCGATACCCATACCGATACGCATGCCGATAACCATACCGATATCGATACCGATACCGATACCGATACCCATACCGATACTCATACCGATACCCATATCTATACCGATACCCACATCGATACCGATACCGATACCGATACTCTTACCGATACCGATACAGATATTTACACCGATACACCTACCGATACTCCTACCGATACCAATACCAATACCCATACCCATACCCATGCCGACACCCATACCGATACCCATGCCGATACCCATACCAATACCCATACCGATACACATACCGATACCCATACCGATACCGATAACGATACTCTTACCGATACCGTTACCGATACTCTTACCGATACCGATACAGATACTCACAGCGATACCCATACCGACACTCTTACCGATACCCATACCGATACCCATACCGATACCCATACCGATACCGATAACGATACTCTTACCGATATCGACACAGATACGCACACCGATACCCATAGCGATACCCATACCGATACCCATACCGATACCCATACCGATACCCATACCTATACCCATACCGATACCCATACCGATATCCATACCGATACCCATACCGATACACATACCGATACCCATACCGATACCCATACCGATACGCATGCCGATAACCATACCGATATCGATAACGGTACCGATACCGATACTCTTACCGATACTCATACCGATGCCCATACCGATACCCATACCGATACGCATGCCGATAACCATACCGATATCGATACCGATACGGATACCGATACTCTTACCGATACCGATACAGATATTTACACCGATACACCTACCGATACCCATATCAATACCGATACCCATATCAATACCGATACCCATATCAATACCGATACCGACACTCCTACCGATACCCATACCGATACCCATACCGATACCCATACCGATACCCATACCGATACGCATGCCGATAACCATACCGATATCGATACCGATACCGATACCGATACTCTTACCGATACCGATACAGATATTTACACCGATACACCTACCGATACCCATATCAATACCGATACCGACACTCCTACCGATACCCACACCGATACCCATACCGATACCCATACCGATACCCATACCGATACCCATACCGATACCCATAACGATACGCATACCGATACCCATACCAGTACCCATACCGATACCCATGCCGATACCCATACCGATACCCATACCGATACCCATACCGATACCCATACCGATACCCATACCGATACCTATACCGATACCCATACCGATACCCATACCGATACGCATGCCGATAACCATACCGATATCGATACCGATACCGATACCGATACTCTTACCGATACCGATACAGATATTTACACCGATACACCTACCGATACCCAAATCAATACCGATACCCATATCAATACCGATACCGACACTCCTACCGATACCCATACCGATACCCATACCGATACCCATACCGAAACCCATACAGATACCCATACCGATACCCATAACGATACGCATACCGATACCCATACCAGTACCCATACCGATACCCATGCCGATACCGATACCGATACCCATACTCTTACCCATACCGATTCCGACACCGATACCGATACCGATAATGGTACCGATACTCTTACCGATACTCCTACCGATACCCATATCGATACCGATACTCTTACCGATACCGATACTCTTACTGCTACCGATACAGATACTCACACCGATACCCATACCGACACTCTTACCGATACCCATACCGATACCCATGCCGATACCCATACCGATACCGATACGGATACCGATATCGATACCGATACCGATACCGATACTCTTACCGATACCGATACAGATATTTACACCGATACACCTACCGATACTCCTACCGATACCCATATCAATACCGATACCGATACCCATACCGATACCCATACCGATACCCATACCGATACCGATAACCATACTCTTACCGATACCGACACAGATACTCACACCGATACCCATACCGATACCCATACCGATACCCATACCGATACCGATACAGATATTTACCCCGATACACCTACCGATACTCCTACCGATACCCATATCAATACCGATACCGACACACCTACCGATACCCATACCGATACCAATACCGATACCCATACCGATACCCATACCGATACCCACACCGATACCCATACCGATACCCATACCGATACCCATACCGATACCCATACCGATACCCATACCAATACCCATACCGATACGCATGCCGATAACCATACCGATATCGATACCGATACCGATACCGATACTCTTACCGATACCGATACAGATACTCACACCGATACAAATACCGACACTCTTACCGATACCCATACCGATACCCATACCGATACCCATACCGATACCCATACCGATACCCGTGCCGATACCCATACCAATACCCATACCGTTACCCATACCGATACCCATACCGATACCCATACCGATACCGATAACGATACTCTTACCGATATCGACACAGATACGCACACCGATACCCATAGCGATACCCATACCGATACCCATACCGATACCCATACCGATACCCATACCGATACCCATACCGATACCCATACCGATACCCATACCGATACACATACCGATACCCATACCGATACCCATACCGATACAGATACCGATACCCATACCGATACCCATACCGATACCCATACCGATACCCAAACCGATACCCATACCGATACCCATACCGATACGCATGCCGATAATCATACCGATATCGAT
Organism: Andrena minutula; assembly: GCA_929113495.1. Taxonomy (NCBI): domain Eukaryota; kingdom Metazoa; phylum Arthropoda; class Insecta; order Hymenoptera; family Andrenidae; genus Andrena; species Andrena minutula. Next base: position 631,575 of record CAKMYJ010000266.1, on the reverse strand, counting down.
ACCGAAACCCATACCGATACCCATACCGATACCCATAACGATACGCATACCGATACCCATACCAGTACCCATACCGATACCCATGCCGATACCGATACCGATACCGATACTCTTACCGATACTCATACCGATACCCATATCGATACCGATACCCACATCGATACCGATACCGATACCGATACTCTTACCGATACCGTTACCGATACTCTTACCGATAGCGATACAGATACTCACACCGATACAAATACCGACACTCTTACCGATACCCATGCCGATACCCATGCCGATACCAATACCGATACCCATACCGATACCCATACCGATACCCACACCGATACCCATACCGAAACCCATACCGATACCCATACCGATACCCATACCGATACCCATACCGATACCCATACCGATACCCATACCGAAACCCATACCGATACCCATACCGATACCCATACCGATACCCATACCGATACCGATACCGATACCCATACCGACACCCATACCGATACCGATAACGATACTCTTACCGATACCGACACAGATACTCACACCGATACCCATAGCGATACCCATGCCGATACCCATACCGATACCCATACCGATACCCATACCGATACCCATACCGATACCCATACCGATACCCATACCGATACCCATACCGATACGCATGCCCATAACCATACCGATATCGATACCGATACCGATACCGATACTCTTACCGATTCTCATACCGATACCCATATCTATACCGATACCCACATCGATAACGATACCCATACCGATACCCATACCGATACCCATACCGATACCCATACCGATACGCATGCCGATAACCATACCGATATCGATAACGGTACCGATACCGATACTCTTACCGATACTCATACCGATGCCCATACCGATACCCATACCGATACGCATGCCGATAACCATACCGATACCGATACCGATACGGATACCCATACCCATACCCATACCGATACCCATTCCGATACCCATACCGATACCCATACCGATACCCATACCAATACCCATACCGATACCCATACCGATACGCATGCCGATAACCATACTGATATCGATACCGATACCGATACCGATACTCTTACCGATACTCCTACCGATACCCATATCGATACCGATACCCCTACCGATACCCATATCGATACCGATACCCACATCGATACCCATACAGATATTTACACCGATACACCTACCGATACTCCTACCGATACCCATATCAATACCGACACCGATACCCATACCGACACCCATACCGATACCGATACCGATACCGATACCCATACCGACACCCATACCGATACCGATAACGATACTCTTACCGATACCGACACAGATACTCACACCGATGCCCATAGCGATACCCATACCGATACCGATAACGATACTCTTACCGATACCGACACAGATACTCACACCGATACCCATAGCGATACCCATGCCGATACCCATACCGATACCCATACCGATACCCATACCGATACCCATACCGATACCCATACCGATACCCATACCGATACGCATGCCGATAACCATACCGATATCGATACCGATACCGATACCGATACCCTTACCGATACTCATACCGATACCCATATCTATACCGATACCCACATCGATACCGATACCGATACCGATACTCTTACCGATACCGATACAGATATTTACACCGATACACCTACCGATACTCCTACCGATACCAATACCAATACCCATACCCATACCCATGCCGACACCCATACCGATACCCATGCCGATACCCATACCAATACCCATACCGATACACATACCGATACCCATACCGATACCGATAACGATACTCTTACCGATACCGTTACCGATACTCTTACCGATACCGATACAGATACTCACAGCGATACCCATACCGACACTCTTACCGATACCCATACCGATACCCATACCGATACCCATACCGATACCGATAACGATACTCTTACCGATATCGACACAGATACGCACACCGATACCCATAGCGATACCCATACCGATACCCATACCGATACCCATACCGATACCCATACCTATACCCATACCGATACCCATACCGATATCCATACCGATACCCATACCGATACACATACCGATACCCATACCGATACCCATACCGATACGCATGCCGATAACCATACCGATATCGATAACGGTACCGATACCGATACTCTTACCGATACTCATACCGATGCCCATACCGATACCCATACCGATACGCATGCCGATAACCATACCGATATCGATACCGATACGGATACCCATACCCATACCCATACCGATACCCATTCCGATACCCATACCGATACCCATACCGATACCCATACCAATACCCATACCGATACCCATGCCGATGCCCATACCGATACCCATGCCGATACCCATATCAATACCCATACCGATACCCATACCGATACCCATACCGATACCCATACCGATACCCATACCGATACCCATACCGATACCCATACCGATACCCATACCGATACCGATAACGATACTCTTACCGATATCGACACAGATACGCACACCGATACCCATAGCGATACCCATACCGATACCCATACCGATACCCATACCGATACCCATACCTATACCCATACCGATACCCATACCGATATCCATACCGATACCCATACCGATACCCATACCGATACCCATACCGATACCCATACCGATACGCATGCCGATAACCATACCGATATCGATACCGGTACCGATACCGATACTCTTACCGATACTCATACCGATGCCCATACCGATACCCATACCGATACGCATGCCGATAACCATACCGATATCGATACCGATACGGATACCGATACTCTTACCGATACCGATACAGATATTTACACCGATACACCTACCGATACCCATATCAATACCGATACCCATATCAATACCGATACCGACACTCCTACCGATACCCATACCGATACCCATACCGATACCCATACCGATACCCATACCGATACGCATGCCGATAACCATACCGATATCGATACCGATACCGATACCGATACTCTTACCGATACCGATACAGATATTTACACCGATACACCTACCGATACCCATATCAATACCGATACCGACACTCCTACCGATACCCACACCGATACCCATACCGATACCCATACCGATACCCATACCGATACCCATACCGATACCCATAACGATACGCATACCGATATCCATACCAGTACCCATACCGATACCCATGCCGATACCCATACCGATACCCATACCGATACCCATACCGATACCCATACCGATACCCATACCGATACCCATACCGATACCCGTGCCGATACCCATACCAATACCCATACCGATACCCATACCGATACCCACACCGATACCCATACCGAAACCCATACCGATACCCATACCGATACCCATACCGATACCCATACCGATACCCATACCAATACCCATACCGATACGCATGCCGATAACCATACCGATATCGATACCGATACCGATACCGATACTCTTACCGATACCGATACAGATACTCACACCGATACAAATACCGACACTCTTACCGATACCCATACCGATACCCATACCGATACCCATACCGATACCCATACCGATACCCGTGCCGATACCCATACCAATACCCATACCGATACCCATACCGATACCCATACCGATACCCATACCGATACCGATAACGATACTCTTACCGATATCGACACAGATACGCACACCGATACCCATAGCGATACCCATACCGATACCCATACCGATACCCATACCGATACCCATACCGATACCCATACCGATACCCATACCGATACCCATACCGATACCCATACCGATACACATACCGATACCCATACCGATACCCATACCGATACAGATACCGATACCCATACCGATACCCATACCGATACCCATACCGATACCCAAACCGATACCCATACCGATACCCATACCGATACGCATGCCGATAATCATACCGATATCGATACCGAAACCCATACCGATACCCATACCGATACCCATAACGATACGCATACCGATACCCATACCAGTACCCATACCGATACCCATGCCGATACCGATACCGATACCGATACTCTTACCGATACTCATACCGATACCCATATCGATACCGATACCCACATCGATACCGATACCGATACCGATACTCTTACCGATACCGTTACCGATACTCTTACCGATACCGATACAGATACTCACACCGATACAAATACCGACACTCTTACCGATACCCATACCGATACCCATACCGATACCCATACCGATACCCATACCGATACCCATACCGAAACCCATACCGATACCCATACCGATACCCATACCGATACCCACACCGATACCCATACGGATACGCATGCCGATAACCATACCGATATCGATACCGATACCGATACCGATACTCTTACCGATACTCCTACCGATACCCATATCGATACCGATACCCACATCGATACCGATACACCTACCGATACTCCTACCGATAACCATATCAATACCGATACCGATACCCATACCGACACCCATACCGATACCGATACCGATACCGATACCCATACCGACACCCATACCGATACCGATAACGATACTCTTACCGATACCGACACAGATACTCACACCGATACCCATAGCGGTACCCATACCGATACCGATAACGATACTCTTACCGATACCGACACAGATACTCACACCGATACCCATAGCGATACCCATACCGATACCCATACCGATACCCATACCGATACCCATACCGATACCCATACCGATACCCATACCGATACCCATACCGATACGCATGCCGATAACCATACCGATATCGATACCGATACCGATACCGATACTCTTACCGATACCGATACAGATATTTACACCGATACACCTACCGATACTCCTACCGATACCAATACCAATACCCATACCGATACCCATGCCGACACCCATACCGATACCCGTGCCGATACCCATACCAATACCCATACCGATACCCATACCGATACCCATACCGATACCCATACCGATACCGATAACGATACTCTTACCGATATCGACACAGATACGCACACCGATACCCATAGCGATACCCATACCGATACCCATACCGATACCCATACCGATACCCATACCGATACCCATACCGATACCCATACCGATACCCATACCGATACCCATACCGATACCCATACCGATACACAAACCGATACCCATACCGATACCGATACGGATACCGATATCGATACCGATACCGATACCGATACTCTTACCGATACCGATACAGATATTTACACCGATACACCTACCGATACTCCTACCGATACCCATATCAATACCGATACCGATACCCATACCGATACCCATACCGATACCCATACCGATACCGATAACCATACTCTTACCGATACCGACACAGATACTCACACCGATACCCATAGCGATACCCATGCCGATACCCATACCGATACCCATACCGATACCCATACCGATACCCATACCGATACCCATACCGATACCGATACCGATACCCATACCGACACCCATACCGATACCGATAACGATACTCTTACCGATACCGACACAGATACTCACACCGATGCCCATAGCGATACGCATGCCGATAACCATACCGATATCGATACCGATACCGATACCGATACTCTTACCGATACCGATACAGATACTCACACCGATACAAATACCGACACTCTTACCGATACCCATACCGATACCCATACCGATACCCATACCGATACCCATACCGATACCCATACCGATACCCATACCGATACGCATGCCGATAACCATACCGATATCGATACCGATACCGATACCGATACTCTTACCGATACCGATACAGATACTCACACCGATACAAATACCGACACTCTTACCGATACCCATACCGATACCCATGCCGATACCCATACCGATACACATACCGATACCCATACCGAAACCCATACCGATACCCATACCGATACCCATACCGATACCCATACCGATACCCATACCGATACGCATGCCGATACCGATAACGATACTCTTACCGATACCGACACAGATACTCACACCGATGCCCATAGCGATACCCATACCGATACCGATAACGATACTCTTACCGATACCGACACAGATACTCACACCGATACCCATAGCGATACCCATGCCGATACCCATACCGATACCCATACCGATACCCATACCGATACCCATACCGATACCCATACCGATACCGATACCGATACCCATACCGACACCCATACCGATACCGATAACGATACTCTTACCGATACCGACACAGATACTCACACCGATGCCCATAGCGATACCCATACCGATACCGATAACGATACTCTTACCGATACCGACACAGATACTCACACCGATACCCATAGCGATACCCATGCCGATACCCATACCGATACCCATATCGATACCGATACCGATACCCATACCGATACCCATACCGATACCCATACCAATACCCATATCGATACCCATGCCGATACCCATACCGATACTCATACCGATACTCTTACCGATACCGATACCGATACCCATACCGACACCCATACCGATACCGATAACGATACTCTTACCGATACCGACACAGATACTCACACCGATACCCATAGCGATACCCATGCCGATACCCATACCGATACCCATACCGATACCCATACCGATACCCATACCGATACCCATACCGATACCCATACCGATACCCATACCGATACGCATACCAATACCCATATCGATACCCATGCCGATACCCATACCGATACTCATACCGATACTCTTACCGATACCGATACCGATACAGATATTTACACCGATACACCTACCGATACTCCTACCGATACCCATATCGATACCGATACCGATACCCATACCGATACACCTACCGATACTCCTACCGATACCCATATCGATACCGATACCGATACCCATACCGATACCCATACCGATACCCATACCAATACCCATACCGATACCCATGCCGATACCCATACCGATACCCATACCGATACCGATATCGATACTCTTACCGATACCGTTACCGATACTCTTACCGATACCGATACAGATACTCACAGCGATACCCATACCGACACTCTGACCGATACCCATACCGATACCCATACCAATACCCATACCGATACCGATAACGATACTCTTACCGATATCGACACAGATACGCACACCGATACCCATACCAGTACCCATACCGATACCCATGCCGATACCGATACCGATACCCATACTCTTACCCATACCGATTCCGACACCGATACCGATACCGATAATGGTACCGATACTCCTACCGATACTCCTACCGATACCCATATCGATACCGATACTCTTACCGATACCGGTACTCTTACTGCTACCGATACAGATACTCACACCGATACCCATACCGACACTCTTACCGATACCCATACCGATACCCATACCGATACCCATACCGATACCCATACCGATACCGATACAGATATTTACACCGATACACCTACCGATACTCCTACCGATACCCATATCAATACCGATACCGACACACCTACCGATACCCATACCGATACCCATACCGATACCCATACCGATACCCATACCGATACCCATACCGATACCCATACCGATACCCATACCGATACCCATACCGATACCCATACCGATACTCCTACCGATACCCATATCAATACCGATACCGATACCCATACCGATACCCATACCGATACCGATAACCATACTCTTACCGATACCGACACAGATACTCACACCGATACCCATACCGATACCCATACCGATACCCATACCGATACCCATACCGATACCCATACCTATACCGATACAGATATTTACACCGATACACCTACCGATACTCCTACCGATACCCATATCAATACCGATACCGACACACCTACCGATACCCATACCGATACCAATACCGATACCCATACCGATACCCATACCGATACCCACACCGATACCCATACCGAAACCCATACCGATACCCATACCGATACCCATACCGATACCCATACCGATACCCATACCGATACCCATACCGAAACCCATACCGATACCCATACCGATACCCATACCGATACCCATACCGATACCGATACCGATACCCATACCGACACCCATACCGATACCGATAACGATACTCTTACCGATACCGACACAGATACTCACACCGATACCCATAGCGATACCCATGCCGATACCCATACCGATACCCATACCGATACCCATACCGATACCCATACCGATACCCATACCGATACCCATACCGATACGCATGCCGATAACCATACCGATATCGATACCGATACCGATACCGATACTCTTACCGATACTCATACCGATACCCATATCTATACCGATACCCACATCGATACCGATACCGATACCGATACTCTTACCGATACCGATACAGATATTTACACCGATACACCTACCGATACTCCTACCGATACCAATACCAATACCCATACCCATACCCATGCCGACACCCATACCGATACCCATGCCGATACCCATACCAATACCCATACCGATACACATACCGATACCCATACCGATACCGATAACGATACTCTTACCGATACCGTTACCGATACTCTTACCGATACCGATACAGATACTCACAGCGATACCCATACCGACACTCTTACCGATACCCATACCGATACCCATACCGATACCCATACCGATACCGATAACGATACTCTTACCGATATTGACACAGATACGCACACCGATACCCATAGCGATACCCATACCGATACCCATACCGATACCCATACCGATACCCATACCTATACCCATACCGATACCCATACCGATACCCATACCGATACCCATACCGATACACATACCGATACCCATACCGATACCCATACCGTTACGCATGCCGATAACCATACCGATATCGATAACGGTACCGATACCGATACTCTTACCGATACTCATACCGATGCCCATACCGATACCCATACCGATACGCATGCCGATAACCATACCGATATCGATACCGATACGGATACCCATACCCATACCCATACCGATACCCATTCCGATACCCATACCGATACCCATACCGATACCCATACCAATACCCATACCGATACCCATGCCGATGCCCATACCGATACCCATGCCGATACCCATATCAATACCCATACCGATACCCATACCGATACCCATACCGATACCCATACCGATACCCATACCGATACCCATACCGATACCGATAACGATACTCTTACCGATATCGACACAGATACGCACACCGATACCCATAGCGATACCCATACCGATACCCATACCGATACCCATACCGATACCCATACCTATACCCATACCGATACCCATACCGATATCCATACCGATACCCATACCGATACCCATACCGATACCCATACCGATACCCATACCGATACGCATGCCGATAACCATACCGATATCGATACCGGTACCGATACCGATACTCTTACCGATACTCATACCGATGCCCATACCGATACCCATACCGATACGCATGCCGATAACCATACCGATATCGATACCGATACGGATACCGATACTCTTACCGTTACCGATACAGATATTTACACCGATACACCTACCGATACCCATATCAATACCGATACCCATATCAATACCGATACCGACACTCCTACCGATACCCATACCGATACCCATACCGATACCCATACCGATACCCATACCGATACGCATGCCGATAACCATACCGATATCGATACCGATACCGATACCGATACTCTTACCGATACCGATACAGATATTTACACCGATACACCTACCGATACCCATATCAATACCGATACCGACACTCCTACCGATACCCACACCGATACCCATACCGATACCCATACCGATACCCATACCGATACCCATACCGATACCCATAACGATACGCATACCGATACCCATACCAGTACCCATACCGATACCCATGCCGATACCCATACCGATACCCATACCGATACCCATACCGATACCCATACCGATACCCATACCGATACCTATACCGATACCCATACCGATACCCATACCGATACGCATGCCGATAACCATACCGATATCGATACCGATACCGATACCGATACTCTTACCGATACCGATACAGATATTTACACCGATACACCTACCGATACCCAAATCAATACCGATACCCATATCAATACCGATACCGACACTCCTACCGATACCCATACCGATACCCATACCGATACCCATACCGAAACCCATACAGATACACATACCGATACCCATAACGATACGCATACCGATACCCATACCAGTACCCATACCGATACCCATGCCGATACCGATACCGATACCCATACTCTTACCCATGCCGATTCCGACACCGATACCGATACCGATAATGGTACCGATACTCTTACCGATACTCCTACCGATACCCATATCGATACCGATACTCTTACCGATACCGATACTCTTACTGCTACCGATACAGATACTCACACCGATACCCATACCGACACTCTTACCGATACCCATACCGATACCCATGCCGATACCCATACCGATACCGATACGGATACCGATATCGATACCGATACCGATACCGATACTCTTACCGATACCGATACAGATATTTACACCGATACACCTACCGATACTCCTACCGATACCCATATCAATACCGATACCGATACCCATACCGATACCCATACCGATACCGATAACCATACTCTTACCGATACCGACACAGATACTCACACCGATACCCATACCGATACCCATACCGATACCCATACCGATACCCATACCGATACCGATACAGATATTTACCCCGATACACCTACCGATACTCCTACCGATACCCATATCAATACCGATACCGACACACCTACCGATACAAATACCGACACTCTTACCGATACACATACCGATACCCATACCGATACCCATACCGATACCCATACCGATACGCATGCCGATAACCATACCGATATCGATACCGATACCGATTCCGATACTCTTACCGATACTCATACCGATACCCATATCTATACCGATACCCACATCGATACCGATACCGATACCGATACTCTTACCGATACCGATACAGATATTTACACCGATACACCTACCGATACTCCTACCGATACCAATACCAATACCCATACCGATACCCATGCCGACACCCATACCGATACCCATACCGATACCCATACCGATACCCATACCGATACCCATACCGATACCCATACCGATACGCATGCCGATAACCATACTGATATCGATACCGATACCGATACCGATACTCTTACCGATACTCCTACCGATACCCATATCGATACCGATACCCCTACCGATACCCATATCGATACCGATACCCACATCGATACCGATACAGATATTTACACCGATACACCTACCGATACTCCTACCGATACCCATATCAATACCGACACCGATACCCATACCGACACCCATACCGATACCGATACCGATACCGATACCCATACCGACACCCATACCGATACCGATAACGATACTCTTACCGATACCGACACAGATACTCACACCGATGCCCATAGCGATACCCATACCGATACCGATAACGATACTCTTACCGATACCGACACAGATACTCACACCGATACCCATAGCGATACCCATGCCGATACCCATACCGATACCCATACCGATACCCATACCGATACCCATACCGATACCCATACCGATACGCATGCCGATAACCATACCGATATCGATACCGATACCGATTCCGATACTCTTACCGATACTCATACCGATACCCATACCGATACCCATACCGATACCCATACCGATACCCATACCGATACCGATACCGATACCCATACCGACACCCATACCGATACCGATAACGATACTCTTACCGATACCGACACAGATACTCACACCGATGCCCATAGCGATACCCATACCGATACCGATAACGATACTCTTACCGATACCGACACAGATACTCACACCGATACCCATAGCGATACCCATGCCGATACCCATACCGATACCCATATCGATACCGATACCGATACCCATACCGATACCCATACCGATACCCATACCAATACCCATATCGATACCCATGCCGATACCCATACCGATACTCATACCGATACTCTTACCGATACCGATACCGATACCCATACCGACACCCATACCGATACCGATAACGATACTCTTACCGATACCGACACAGATACTCACACCGATACCCATAGCGATACCCATGCCGATACCCATACCGATACCCATACCGATACCCATACCGATACCCATACCGATACCCATACCGATACCCATACCGATACCCATACCGATACGCATACCAATACCCATATCGATACCCATGCCGATACCCATACCGATACTCATACCGATACTCTTACCGATACCGATACCGATACAGATATTTACACCGATACACCTACCGATACTCCTACCGATACCCATATCGATACCGATACCGATACCCATACCGATACACCTACCGATACTCCTACCGATACCCATATCGATACCGATACCGATACCCATACCGATACCCATACCGATACCCATACCAATACCCATACCGATACCCATGCCGATACCCATACCGATACCCATACCGATACCGATATCGATACTCTTACCGATACCGTTACCGATACTCTTACCGATACCGATACAGATACTCACAGCGATACCCATACCGACACTCTGACCGATACCCATACCGATACCCATACCAATACCCATACCGATACCGATAACGATACTCTTACCGATATCGACACAGATACGCACACCGATACCCATACCAGTACCCATACCGATACCCATGCCGATACCGATACCGATACCCATACTCTTACCCATACCGATTCCGACACCGATACCGATACCGATAATGGTACCGATACTCCTACCGATACTCCTACCGATACCCATATCGATACCGATACTCTTACCGATACCGGTACTCTTACTGCTACCGATACAGATACTCACACCGATACCCATACCGACACTCTTACCGATACCCATACCGATACCCATACCGATACCCATACCGATACCCATACCGATACCGATACAGATATTTACACCGATACACCTACCGATACTCCTACCGATACCCATATCAATACCGATACCGACACACCTACCGATACCCATACCGATACCCATACCGATACCCATACCGATACCCATACCGATACCCATACCGATACCCATACCGATACCCATACCGATACCCATACCGATACCCATACCGATACTCCTACCGATACCCATATCAATACCGATACCGATACCCATACCGATACCCATACCGATACCGATAACCATACTCTTACCGATACCGACACAGATACTCACACCGATACCCATACCGATACCCATACCGATACCCATACCGATACCCATACCGATACCCATACCTATACCGATACAGATATTTACACCGATACACCTACCGATACTCCTACCGATACCCATATCAATACCGATACCGACACACCTACCGATACCCATACCGATACCAATACCGATACCCATACCGATACCCATACCGATACCCACACCGATACCCATACCGAAACCCATACCGATACCCATACCGATACCCATACCGATACCCATACCGATACCCATACCGATACCCATTCCGAAACCCATACCGATACCCATACCGATACCCATACCGATACCCATACCGATACCGATACCGATACCCATACCGACACCCATACCGATACCGATAACGATACTCTTACCGATACCGACACAGATACTCACACCGATACCCATAGCGATACCCATGCCGATACCCATACCGATACCCATACCGATACCCATACCGATACCCATACCGATACCCATACCGATACCCATACCGATACGCATGCCGATAACCATACCGATATCGATACCGATACCGATACCGATACTCTTACCGATACTCATACCGATACCCATATCTATACCGATACCCACATCGATACCGATACCGATACCGATACTCTTACCGATACCGATACAGATATTTACACCGATACACCTACCGATACTCCTACCGATACCAATACCAATACCCATACCCATACCCATGCCGACACCCATACCGATACCCATGCCGATACCCATACCAATACCCATACCGATACACATACCGATACCCATACCGATACCGATAACGATACTCTTACCGATACCGTTACCGATACTCTTACCGATACCGATACAGATACTCACAGCGATACCCATACCGACACTCTTACCGATACCCATACCGATACCCATACCGATACCCATACCGATACCGATAACGATACTCTTACCGATATTGACACAGATACGCACACCGATACCCATAGCGATACCCATACCGATACCCATACCGATACCCATACCGATACCCATACCTATACCCATACCGATACCCATACCGATATCCATACCGATACCCATACCGATACACATACCGATACCCATACCGATACCCATACCGTTACGCATGCCGATAACCATACCGATATCGATAACGGTACCGATACCGATACTCTTACCGATACTCATACCGATGCCCATACCGATACCCATACCGATACGCATGCCGATAACCATACCGATATCGATACCGATACGGATACCCATACCCATACCCATACCGATACCCATTCCGATACCCATACCGATACCCATACCGATACCCATACCAATACCCATACCGATACCCATGCCGATGCCCATACCGATACCCATGCCGATACCCATATCAATACCCATACCGATACCCATACCGATACCCATACCGATACCCATACCGATACCCATACCGATACCCATACCGATACCGATAACGATACTCTTACCGATATCGACACAGATACGCACACCGATACCCATAGCGATACCCATACCGATACCCATACCGATACCCATACCGATACCCATACCTATACCCATACCGATACCCATACCGATATCCATACCGATACCCATACCGATACCCATACCGATACCCATACCGATACCCATACCGATACGCATGCCGATAACCATACCGATATCGATACCGGTACCGATACCGATACTCTTACCGATACTCATACCGATGCCCATACCGATACCCATACCGATACGCATGCCGATAACCATACCGATATCGATACCGATACGGATACCGATACTCTTACCGATACCGATACAGATATTTACACCGATACACCTACCGATACCCATATCAATACCGATACCCATATCAATACCGATACCGACACTCCTACCGATACCCATACCGATACCCATACCGATACCCATACCGATACCCATACCGATACGCATGCCGATAACCATACCGATATCGATACCGATACCGATACCGATACTCTTACCGATACCGATACAGATATTTACACCGATACACCTACCGATACCCATATCAATACCGATACCGACACTCCTACCGATACCCACACCGATACCCATACCGATACCCATACCGATACCCATACCGATACCCATACCGATACCCATAACGATACGCATACCGATACCCATACCAGTACCCATACCGATACCCATGCCGATACCCATACCGATACCCATACCGATACCCATACCGATACCCATACCGATACCCATACCGATACCCATACCGATACCCATACCGATACCCATACCGATACGCATGCCGATAACCATACCGATATCGATACCGATACCGATACCGATACTCTTACCGATACCGATACAGATATTTACACCGATACACCTACCGATACCCAAATCAATACCGATACCCATATCAATACCGATACCGACACTCCTACCGATACCCATACCGATACCCATACCGATACCCATACCGAAACCCATACAGATACACATACCGATACCCATAACGATACGCATACCGATACCCATACCAGTACCCATACCGATACCCATGCCGATACCGATACCGATACCCATACTCTTACCCATACCGATTCCGACACCGATACCGATACCGATAATGGTACCGATACTCTTACCGATACTCCTACCGATACCCATATCGATACCGATACTCTTACCGATACCGATACTCTTACTGCTACCGATACAGATACTCACACCGATACCCATACCGACACTCTTACCGATACCCATACCGATACCCATGCCGATACCCATACCGATACCGATACCGATACCGATATCGATACCGATACCGATACCGATACTCTTACCGATACCGATACAGATATTTACACCGATACACCTACCGATACTCCTACCGATACCCATATCAATACCGATACCGATACCCATACCGATACCCATACCGATACCGATAACCATACTCTTACCGATACCGACACAGATACTCACACCGATACCCATACCGATACCCATACCGATACCCATACCGATACCCATACCGATACCGATACAGATATTTACCCCGATACACCTACCGATACTCCTACCGATACCCATATCAATACCGATACCGACACACCTACCGATACAAATACCGACACTCTTACCGATACACATACCGATACCCATACCGATACCCATACCGATACCCATACCGATACGCATGCCGATAACCATACCGATATCGATACCGATACCGATTCCGATACTCTTACCGATACTCATACCGATACCCATATCTATACCGATACCCACATCGATACCGATACCGATACCGATACTCTTACCGATACCGATACAGATATTTACACCGATACACCTACCGATACTCCTACCGATACCAATACCAATACCCATACCGATACCCATGCCGACACCCATACCGATACCCATACCGATACCCATACCGATACCCATACCGATACCCATACCGATACCCATACCGATACGCATGCCGATAACCATACTGATATCGATACCGATACCGATACCGATACTCTTACCGATACTCCTACCGATACCCATATCGATACCGATACCCCTACCGATACCCATATCGATACCGATACCCACATCGATACCGATACAGATATTTACACCGATACACCTACCGATACTCCTACCGATACCCATATCAATACCGACACCGATACCCATACCGACACCCATACCGATACCGATACCGATACCGATACCCATACCGACACCCATACCGATACCGATAACGATACTCTTACCGATACCGACACAGATACTCACACCGATGCCCATAGCGATACCCATACCGATACCGATAACGATACTCTTACCGATACCGACACAGATACTCACACCGATACCCATAGCGATACCCATGCCGATACCCATACCGATACCCATACCGATACCCATACCGATACCCATACCGATACCCATACCGATACGCATGCCGATAACCATACCGATATCGATACCGATACCGATTCCGATACTCTTACCGATACTCATACCGATACCCATATCTATACCGATACCCACATCGATACCGATACCGATACCGATACTCTTACCGATACCGATACAGATATTTACACCGATACACCTACCGATACTCCTACCGATACCAATACCAATACCCATACCGATACCCATGCCGACACCCATACCGATACCCATACCGATACACATACCGATACCCATACCGATACCGATAACGATACTCTTACCGATATCGACACAGATACGCACACCGATACCCATAGCGATACCCATACCGATACCCATACCGATACCCATACCGATATCCATACCGATACCCATACCGATACCCATACCGATACCCATACCGATGCCCATACCGATACGCATGCCGATAACCATACCGATATCGATAACGGTACCGATACCGATACTCTTACCGATACTCATACCGATGCCCATACCGATACCCATACCGATACGCATGCCGATAACCATACCGATATCGATAACGGTACCGATACCGATACTCTTACCGATACTCATACCGATGCCCATACCGATACCCATACCGATACGCATGCCGATAACCATACCGATATCGATACCGATACGGATACCCATACCCATACCCATACCGATACCCATTCCGATACCCATACCGATACCCATACCGATACCCATACCAATACCCATACCGATACCCATGCCGATGCCCATACCGATACCCATGCCGATATCCATATCAATACCCATACCGATACCCATACCGATACCCATACCGATACCCATACCGATACCCATACCGATACCGATAACGATACTCTTACCGATATCGACACAGATACGCACACCGATACCCATAGCGATACCCATACCGATACCCATACCGATACCCATACCGATACCCATACCGATACCCATACCGATACCCATACCTATACCCATACCGATACCCATACCGATATCCATACCGATACCCATACCGATACCCATACCGATACCCATACCGATACCCATACCGATACGCATGCCGATAACCATACCGATATCGATACCGGTACCGATACCGATACTCTTACCGATACTCATACCGATGCCCATACCGATACCCATACCGATACGCATGCCGATAACCATACCGATATCGATACCGATACGGATACCGATACTCTTACCGATACCGATACAGATATTTACACCGATACACCTACCGATACCCATATCAATACCGATACCCATATCAATACCGATACCGACACTCCTACCGATACCCATACCGATACCCATACCGATACCCATACCGATACCCATACCGATACGCATGCCGATAACCATACCGATATCGATACCGATACCGATACCGATACTCTTACCGATACCGATACAGATATTTACACCGATACACCTACCGATACCCATATCAATACCGATACCGACACTCCTACCGATACACACACCGATACCCATACCGATACCCATACCGATACCCATACCGATACCCATACCGATACCCATACCGATACCCATACCGATACCCATACCGATACCCATACCGATACCCATACCGATACCCATTCCGATACCCATACCGATACCCATACCGATACCCATACCAATACCCATACCGATACCCATGCCGATGCCCATACCGATACCCATGCCGATATCCATATCAATACCCATACCGATACCCATACCGATACCCATACCGATACCCATACCGATACCCATACCGATACCCATACCGATACCCATACCGATACCCATACCGATACCGATAACGATACTCTTACCGATATCGACACAGATACGCACACCGATACCCATAGCGATACCCATACCGATACCCATACCGATACCCATACCGATACCCATACCGATACCCATACCTATACCCATACCGATACCCATACCGATATCCATACCGATACCCATACCGATACCCATACCGATACGCATGCCGATAACCATACTGATATCGATACCGATACCGATACCGATACTCTTACCGATACTCCAACCGATACCCATATCGATACCGATACCCCTACCGATACCCATATCGATACCGATACCCACATCGATACCGATACAGATATTTACACCGATACACCTACCGATACTCCTACCGATACCCATATCAATACCGACACCGATACCCATACCGACACCCATACCGATACCGATACCGATACCGATACCCATACCGACACCCATACCGATACCGATAACGATACTCTTACCGATACCGACACAGATACTCACACCGATGCCCATAGCGATACCCATACCGATACCGATAACGATACTCTTACCGATACCGACACAGATACTCACACCGATACCCATAGCGATACCCATGCCGATACCCATACCGATACCCATACCGATACCCATACCGATACCCATACCGATACCCATACCGATACCCATACCGATACGCATGCCGATAACCATACCGATATCGATACCGATACCGATTCCGATACTCTTACCGATACTCATACCGATACCCATATCTATACCGATACCCACATCGATACCGATACCGATACCGATACTCTTACCGATACCGATAGAGATATTTACACCGATACACCTACCGATACTCCTACCGATACCAATACCAATACCCATACCGATACCCATACCGATACCCATACCGATACAGATATTTACACCGATACACCTACCGATACTCCTACCGATACCCATATCAATACCGATACCGATACCCATACCGATACCCATACCGATACCCATACCGATACCGATAACCATACTCTTACCGATACCGACACAGATACTCACACCGATACCCATACCGATACCCATACCGATACCCATACCGATACCGATACAGATATTTACCCCGATACACCTACCGATACTCCTACCGATACCCATATCAATACCGATACCGACACACCTACCGATACCCATACCGATACCAATACCGATACCCATACCGATACCCATACCGATACCCACACCGATACCCATACCGATACCCATACCGATACCCATACCGATACCCATACCGATACCCATACCAATACCCATACCGATACCCATGCCGATACCCATACCGATACCCATACCGATACCCATACCGATACCCATACCGATACCCATACCGATACCCATACCGATACCCATACCGATACGCATACCAATACCCATATCGATACCCATGCCGATACCCATACCGATACTCATACCGATACTCTTACCGATACCGATACCGATACAGATATTTACACCGATACACCTACCGATACTCCTACCGATACCCATATCGATACCGATACCGATACCCATACCGATACACCTACCGATACTCCTACCGATACCCATATCGATACCGATACCGATACCCATACCGATACCCATACCGATACCCATACCAATACCCATACCGATACCCATGCCGATACCCATACCGATACCCATACCGATACCGATATCGATACTCTTACCGATACCGTTACCGATACTCTTACCGATACCGATACAGATACTCACAGCGATACCCATACCGATACCCATACCGATACCCATACCGATACCCATACCGATACCCATACCGATACCCATACCTATACCGATACAGATATTTACACCGATACACCTACCGATACTCCTACCGATACCCATATCAATACCGATACCGACACACCTACCGATACCCATACCGATACCAATACCGATACCCATACCGATACCCATACCGATACCCACACCGATACCCATACCGAAACCCATACCGATACCCATACCGATACCCATACCGATACCCATACCGATACCCATACCGATACCCATACCGAAACCCATACCGATACCCATACCGATACCGATACCGATACCCATACCGACACCCATACCGATACCGATAACGATACTCTTACCGATACCGACACAGATACTCACACCGATACCCATAGCGATACCCATGCCGATACCCATACCGATACCCATACCGATACCCATACCGATACCCATACCGATACCCATACCGATACCCATACCGATACCCATACCGATACCCATACCAATACCCATACCGATACCGATAACGATACTCTTACCGATATCGACACAGATACGCACACCGATACCCATACCAGTACCCATACCGATACCCATGCCGATACCGATACCGATACCCATACTCTTACCCATACCGATTCCGACACCGATACCGATACCGATAATGGTACCGATACTCTTACCGATACTCCTACCGATACCCATATCGATACCGATACTCTTACCGATACCGGTACTCTTACTGCTACCGATACAGATACTCACACCGATACCCATACCGACACTCCTACCGATACCCATGCCGATACCCATGCCGATACCCATACCGATACCGATACGGATACCGATACCGATACCGATACTCTTACCGATACCGATACAGATATTTACACCGATACACCTACCGATACTCCTACCGATACCCATATCAATACCGATACCGATACCCATACCGATACCCATACCGATACCCATACCGATACCGATAACCATACTCTTACCGATACCGACACAGATACTCACACCGATACCCATACCGATACCCATACCGATACCCATACCGATACCCATACCGATACCCATACCTATACCGATACAGATATTTACACCGATACACCTACCGATACTCCTACCGATACCCATATCAATACCGATACCGACACACCTACCGATACCCATACCGATACCAATACCGATACCCATACCGATACCCATACCGATACCCACACCGATACCCATACCGAAACCCATACCGATACCCATACCGATACCCATACCGATACCCATACCGATACCCATACCGATACCCATACCGAAACCCATACCGATACCCATACCGATACCCATACCGATACCCATACCGATACCGATACCGATACCCATACCGACACCCATACCGATACCGATAACGATACTCTTACCGATACCGACACAGATACTCACACCGATACCCATAGCGATACCCATGCCGATACCCATACCGATACCCATACCGATACCCATACCGATACCCATACCGATACCCATACCGATACCCATACCGATACCCATACCGACACGCATGCCCATAACCATACCGATATCGATACCGATACCGATACCGATACTCTTACCGATTCTCATACCGATACCCATATCTATACCGATACCCACATCGATAACGATACCCATACCGATACCCATACCGATACCCATACCGATACCCATACCGATACCCATACCGATACCCATACCGATACCCATACCGATACCCATACCGATACACATACCGATACCCATACCGATACCCATACCGATACAGATAACGATACCCATACCGATACCCATACCGATACCCATACCGATACCCAAACCGATACCCATACCGATACCCATACCGATACGTATGCCGATAACCATACCGATATCGATACCGAAACCCATACCGATACCCATACCGATACCCATGACGATACGCATACCGATACCCATACCAGTACCCATACCGATACCCATGCCGATACCGATACCGATACCGATACTCTTACCGATACTCATACCGATACCCATATCGATACCGATACCCACATCGATACCGATACCGATACCGATACTCTTACCGATACCGATACCGATACTCTTACCGATACCGATACAGATACTCACACCGATACAAATACCGACACTCTTACCGATACCCATACCGATACCCATACCGATACCCATACCGATACCCATACCGATACGCATACCGAAACCCATACCGATACCCATACCGATACCCATACCGATACCCATACCGATACCCATACCGATACCCATACCGATACCCATACCGATACCCATACGGATACGCATGCCGATAACCATACCGATATCGATACCGATACCGATACCGATACTCTTACCGATACTCATACCGATACCCATATCTATACCGATACCCATATCGATACCGATACCCACATCGATACCGATACAGATATTTACACCGATACACCTACCGATACTCCTACCGATACCCATATCAATACCGACACCGATACCCATACCGACACCCATACCGATACCGATACCGATACCGATACCCATACCGACACCCATACCGATACCGATAACGATACTCTTACCGATACCGACACAGATACTCACACCGATGCCCATAGCGATACCCATACCGATACCGATAACGATACTCTTACCGATACCGACACAGATACTCACACCGATACCCATAGCGATACCCATGCCGATACCCATACCGATACCCATACCGATACCCATACCGATACCCATACCGATACCCATACCGATACCCATACCGATACGCATGCCGATAACCATACCGATATCGATACCGATACCGATACCGATACTCTTACCGATACTCATACCGATACCCATATCTATACCGATACCCACATCGATACCGATACCGATACCGATACTCTTACCGATACCGATACAGATATTTACACCGATACACCTACCGATACTCCTACCGATACCAATACCAATACCCATACCCATACCCATGCCGACACCCATACCGATACCCATGCCGATACCCATACCAATACCCATACCGATACACATACCGATACCCATACCGATACCGATAACGATACTCTTACCGATACCGTTACCGATACTCTTACCGATACCGATACAGATACTCCCAGCGATACCCATACCGACACTCTTACCGATACCCATACCGATACCCATACCGATACCCATACCGATACCGATAACGATACTCTTACCGATATCGACACAGATACGCACACCGATACCCATAGCGATACCCATACCGATACCCATACCGATACCCATACCGATACCCATACCTATACCCATACCGATACCCATACCGATATCCATACCGATACCCATACCGATACACATACCGATACCCATACCGATACCCATACCGTTACGCATGCCGATAACCATACCGATATCGATAACGGTACCGATACCGATACTCTTACCGATACTCATACCGATGCCCATACCGATACCCATACCGATACGCATGCCGATAACCATACCGATATCGATACCGATACGGATACCCATACCCATACCCATACCGATACCCATTCCGATACCCATACCGATACCCATACCGATACCCATACCAATACCCATACCGATACCCATGCCGATGCCCATACCGATACCCATGCCGATACCCATATCAATACCCATACCGATACCCATACCGATACCCATACCGATACCCATACCGATACCCATACCGATACCCATACCGATACCCATACCGATACCGATAACGATACTCTTACCGATATCGACACAGATACGCACACCGATACCCATAGCGATACCCATACCGATACCCATACCGATACCCATACCGATACCCATACCTATACCCATACCGATACCCATACCGATATCCATACCGATACCCATACCGATACCCATACCGATACCCATACCGATACCCATACCGATACGCATGCCGATAACCATACCGATATCGATACCGGTACCGATACCGATACTCTTACCGATACTCATACCGATGCCCATACCAGTACCCATACCGATACCCATGCCGATACCGATACCGATACCGATACAGATATTTACACCGATACACCTACCGATACCCATATCAATACCGATACCGACACTCCTACCGATACCCATACCGATACCCATACCGATACCCATACCGATACCCATACCGATACGCATGCCGATAACCATACCGATATCGATACCGATACCGATACCGATACTCTTACCGATACCGATACAGATATTTACACCGATACACCTACCGATACCCATATCAATACCGATACCGACACTCCTACCGATACCCACACCGATACCCATACCGATACCCATACCGATACCCATACCGATACCCATACCGATACCCATAACGATACGCATACCGATACCCATACCAGTACCCATACCGATACCCATGCCGATACCCATACCGATACCCATACCGATACCCATACAGATATTTACACCGATACACCTACCGATACCCATATCAATACCGATACCGACACTCCTACCGATACCCACACCGATACCCATACCGATACCCATACCGATACCCATACCGATACCCATACCGATACCCATACCGATACGCATGCCGATAACCATACCGATATCGATACCGATACCGATACCGATACTCTTACCGATACCGATACAGATAATCACACCGATACAAATACCGACACTCTTACCGATACCCATACCGATACCCATACCGATACCCATACCGATACACATACCGATACCCATACCGAAACCCATACCAATACCCATACCGATACACATACCGATACCCATACCGATACCGATAACGATACTCTTACCGATATCGACACAGATACGCACACCGATACCCATAGCGATACCCATACCGATACCCATACCGATACCCATACCGATACCCATACCGATATCCATACCGATACCCATACCGATACCTATACCGATACC
Source organism: Andrena minutula (assembly GCA_929113495.1). NCBI lineage: Eukaryota > Metazoa > Arthropoda > Insecta > Hymenoptera > Andrenidae > Andrena > Andrena minutula. The sequence goes on along the minus strand of CAKMYJ010000266.1, from coordinate 605,580 downwards.
CATACCGATACCCATACCGATACGCATGCCGATAACCATACCGATATCGATACCGATACCGATACCGATACTCTTACCGATACCGATACAGATATTTACACCGATACACCTACCGATACCCAAATCAATACCGATACCCATATCAATACCGATACCGACACTCCTACCGATACCCATACCGATACCCATACCGATACCCATACCGAAACCCATACAGATACCCATACCGATACCCATAACGATACGCATACCGATACCCATACCAGTACCCATACCGATACCCATGCCGATACCGATACCGATACCCATACTCTTACCCATACCGATTCCGACACCGATACCGATACCGATAATGGTACCGATACTCTTACCGATACTCCTACCGATACCCATATCGATACCGATACTCTTACCGATACTCCTACCGATACCCATATCGATACCGATACTCTTACCGATACCGATACTCTTACTGCTACCGATACAGATACTCACACCGATACCCATACCGACACTCTTACCGATACCCATACCGATACCCATGCCGATACCCATACCGATACCGATACGGATACCGATATCGATACCGATACCGATACCGATACTCTTACCGATACCGATACAGATATTTACACCGATACACCTACCGATACTCCTACCGATACCCATATCAATACCGATACCGATACCCATACCGATACCCATACCGATACCGATAACCATACTCTTACCGATACCGACACAGATACTCACACCGATACCCATACCGATACCCATACCGATACCCATACCGATACCGATACAGATATTTACCCCGATACACCTACCGATACTCCTACCGATACCCATATCAATACCGATACCGACACACCTACCGATACCCATACCGATACCAATACCGATACCCATACCGATACCCATACCGATACCCACACCGATACCCATACCGAAACCCATACCGATACCCATACCGATACCCATACCGATACCCATACCGATACCCATACCGATACCCATACCGATACCCATACCGATACCGATACCGATACTCTTACCGATACCGATACAGATATTTACACCGATACACCTACCGATACTCCTACCGATACCAATACCAATACCCATACCGATACCCATGCCGACACCCATACCGATACCCATACCGATACCCATACCGATACCCATACCGATACCCATACCGATACCCATACCGATACCCATACCGATACGCATGCCGATAACCATACTGATATCGATACCGATACCGATACCGATACTCTTACCGATACTCCTACCGATACCCATATCGATACCGATACCCCTACCGATACCCATATCGATACCGATACCCACATCGATACCGATACAGATATTTACACCGATACACCTACCGATACTCCTACCGATACCCATATCAATACCGACACCGATACCCATACCGACACCCATACCGATACCGATACCGATACCGATACCCATACCGACACCCATACCGATACCGATAACGATACTCTTACCGATACCGACACAGATACTCACACCGATGCCCATAGCGATACCCATACCGATACCGATAACGATACTCTTACCGATACCGACACAGATACTCACACCGATACCCATAGCGATACCCATGCCGATACCCATACCGATACCCATACCGATACCCATACCGATACACCTACCGATACTCCTACCGATACCCATATCGATACCGATACCGATACCCATACCGATACCCATACCGATACCCATAACGATACGCATACCGATACCCATACCAGTACCCATACCGATACCCATGCCGATACCGATACCGATACCGATACTCTTACCGATACCCATACCGATACCCATACCGATACCCATACCGATACCCATACCGATACCCATACCGATACCCATACCGATACCGATACGGATACCGATATCGATACCGATACCGATACCGATACTCTTACCGATACCGATACAGATATTTACACCGATACACCTACCGATACTCCTACCGATACCCATATCAATACCGATACCGATACCCATACCGATACCCATACCGATACCCATACCGATACCGATAACCATACTCTTACCGATACCGACACAGATACTCACACCGATACCCATAGCGATACCCATGCCGATACCCATACCGATACCCATACCGATACCCATACCGATACCCATACCGATACCCATACCGATACCGATACCGATACCCATACCGACACCCATACCGATACCGATAACGATACTCTTACCGATACCGACACAGATACTCACACCGATGCCCATACCGATACGCATGCCGATAACCATACCGATATCGATACCGATACCGATACCCATACCGACACCCATACCGATACCGATAACGATACTCTTACCGATACCGACACAGATACTCACACCGATACCCATACCGATACCCATACCGATACCGATAACGATACTCTTACCGATACCGACACAGATACTCACACCGATACCCATAGCGATACCCATACCGATACCCATACCGATACCCATACCGATACCCATACCGATACCCATACCGATACCCAAACCGATACCCATACCGATACCCATACCGATACCCATACCGATACACAAACCGATACCCATACCGATACCCATACCGATACAGATACCGATACCCATACCGATACCCATACCGATACCCATACCGATACCCATACCGAAACCCATACCGATACCCATACCGATACCCATACCGATACCCACACCGATACCCATACGGATACGCATGCCGATAACCATACCGATAACGATACCGATACCGATACCGATACTCTTACCGATACCGATACAGATATTTACACCGATACACCTACCGATACTCCTACCGATACCAATACCAATACCCATACCGATACCCATGCCGACACCCATACCGATACCCGTGCCGATACCCATACCAATACCCATACCGATACCCATACCGATACCCATACCGATACCCATACCGATACCGATAACGATACTCTTACCGATATCGACACAGATACGCACACCGATACCCATAGCGATACCCATACCGATACCCATACCGATACCCATACCGATACCCATACCGATACCCATACCGATACCCATACCGATACCCATACCGATACCCATACCGATACACAAACCGATACCCATACCGATACCCATACCGATACAGATACCGATACCCATACCGATACCCATACCGATACCCATACCGATACCCAAACCGATACCCATACCGATACCCATACCGATACGCATGCCGATAACCATACCGATATCGATACCGAAACCCATACCGATACCCATACCGATACCCATAACGATACGCATACCGATACCCGTACCAGTACCCATACCGATACCCATGCCGATACCGATACCGATACCGATACTCTTACCGATACCCATACCGATACCCATACCGATACCCATACCGATACCCATACCGATACCCATACCGATACCCATACCGATACCGATACGGATACCGATATCGATACCGATACCGATACCGATACTCTTACCGATACCGATACAGATATTTACACCGATACACCTACCGATACTCCTACCGATACCCATATCAATACCGATACCGATACCCATACCGATACCCATACCGATACCCATACCGATACCGATAACCATACTCTTACCGATACCGACACAGATACTCACACCGATACCCATAGCGATACCCATGCCGATACCCATACCGATACCCATACCGATACCCATACCGATACCCATACCGATACCCATACCGATACCGATACCGATACCGATACCCATACCGACACCCATACCGATACCGATAACGATACTCTTACCGATACCGACACAGATACTCACACCGATGCCCATAGCGATACGCATGCCGATAACCATACCGATATCGATACCGATACCGATACCGATACTCTTACCGATACCGATACAGATACTCACACCGATACAAATACCGACACTCTTACCGATACCCATACCGATACCCATACCGATACCCATACCGATACCCATACCGATACCCATACCGATACCCATACCGATACCCATACCGATACGCATGCCGATAACCATACCGATATCGATACCGATACCGATACCGATACTCTTACCGATACCGATACAGATACTCACACCGATACAAATACCGACACTCTTACCGATACCCATACCGATACCCATACCGATACCCATACCGATACACATACCGATACCCATACCGAAACCCATACCGATACCCATACCGATACCCATACCGATACCCATACCGATACCCATACCGATACGCATGCCGATACCGATAACGATACTCTTACCGATACCGACACAGATACTCACACCGATGCCCATAGCGATACCCATACCGATACCGATAACGATACTCTTACCGATACCGACACAGATACTCACACCGATACCCATAGCGATACCCATGCCGATACCCATACCGATACCCATACCGATACCCATACCGATACCCATACCGATACCGATACCGATACCCATACCGACACCCATACCGATACCGATAACGATACTCTTACCGATACCGACACAGATACTCACACCGATGCCCATAGCGATACCCATACCGATACCGATAACGATACTCTTACCGATACCGGCACAGATACTCACACCGATACCCATAGCGATACCCATGCCGATACCCATACCGATACCCATATCGATACCGATACCGATACCCATACCGATACACCTACCGATACTCCTACCGATACCCATATCGATACCGATACCGATACCCATACCGATACCCATACCGATACCCATACCAATACCCATATCGATACCCATGCCGATACCCATACCGATACTCATACCGATACTCTTACCGATACCGATACCGATACAGATATTTACACCGATACACCTACCGATACTCCTACCGATACCCATATCGATACCGATACCGATACCCATACCGATACACCTACCGATACTCCTACCGATACCCATATCGATACCGATACCGATACCCATACCGATACCCATACCGATACCCATACCAATACCCATACCGATACCCATGCCGATACCCATACCGATACCCATACCGATACCGATATCGATACTCTTACCGATACCGTTACCGATACTCTTACCGATACCGATACAGATACTCACAGCGATACCCATACCGACACTCTGACCGATACCCATACCGATACCCATACCAATACCCATACCGAAACCGATAACGATACTCTTACCGATATCGACACAGATACGCACACCGATACCCATACCAGTACCCATACCGATACCCATGCCGATACCGATACCGATACCCATACTCTTACCCATACCGATTCCGACACCGATACCGATACCGATAATGGTACCGATACTCTTACCGATACTCCTACCGATACCCATATCGATACCGATACTCTTACCGATACCGGTACTCTTACTGCTACCGATACAGATACTCACACCGATACCCATACCGACACTCTTACCGATACCCATGCCGATACCCATGCCGATACCCATACCGATACCGATACGGATACCGATATCGATACCGATACC